>PVKM010024937.1:0-20230 GCA_004027735.1 Carollia perspicillata
GACCTAATTTTCTGTTTGGATGCTCCATTGGGATATCATTCTGTAGCAGTAAGAATGAGTAGTTCCCACCACAGCAGGTAATCTGTCTTCATATTTGGAATGACAAATTAATCAGGTAGGAACAGTCATCCACCCACTTTCTCCACAGGAGCAGTACTGACTGACATTTTCAGCTGAAAAATGTCTATGTGTGGTACTGTGGTAGTGTCCATACCCAACATTTACAATTCCTAGTCCCTGAGCACCAAATGTCAGCAGCACTCTATCTCTAGTCATTGTGATAACCCCCAAATCCCACACAGTTTCAAAGACCCCTGAGGGAGTACCTTTCCCTCTCCTAGGACCTATGAAACATGTACCAAGTTTAAAATATTATAGTTAAAGGGAACAGTTTTGTGACCAATAGATTTATTACCAATGAGTTATTTTACTAAGCTATTATTAAGGTTAGTATCTGCAATCTTTTTTTATTCTCATTTCAATTTGATTCTAATTCCAAATATTTTTGCTACGCAAGTCCATTAATCTAGGCTAGAGTTTCACATATAAATGGACTCAACTCATAGCATCAATTTTATTAAAAGAAAAAAATTCAAATAAGCAGAACAATATAAGGAATATCTATGAGTCTATTACTCATTTCAAAAAGTCAACATTTTGCTATATTTGGTAGAGTTCTTTCAAAAATTTAGAACTATATTTAGAACTATAACATAGATATCTTTACTTAACTACTTATGTTAAATTTGTGGTTATATTTCCCTCTGTATTTGTGATAGGCCTGTGTCCTAACCTCTGGAACCTGTAAAAACGTTAATCTACATGGCAAAAGGGAACTAAGGTTGCAGATGTAATTAAAGTGAAAAACTTTGAGAAGGAGCGTGTTGCTAGGATTATCCAGGTGGGGCCAATCTAAATCATATGAGCCCATAAAAATCAGAGAACCCTTCCCAGCTGTGGGCATAGAACGATATCACATTGCTGACTTTGAAGAAGGAGGAAGTAGGTTATAAGTCAAGGAATGCAGGCAGGCTCTAAAAATTGTAGAAGGCAAGGACATAGATTCTCCTCCAGGGCCTCCAAAAAGAACTCTGCCCTGCGAAACAACCCAGTGAAGCCCCATGTAAGATGATTTGCGTTGGTTTAAGCCAGGAAATTTGTAGTAATTTTCTGCAATACAAACAATGCAATATTATATATTATTATTATAGGTATTAATAATCAATGTGTAATATTGGTTTTGACTGTTTTAAACTTGGCCTAAATTGAACATTTGTAGTAGAAATGTTTTGGTTATACTTACACATTTCTTTCAGTGCTTATTATAGCAAAAAATATGCTGTTATATACACTTGACCACTAGCTGTAGTACATAACTCAAAGAGGGTAGCTGATTGTCATATTAAAATACTGGGTTCTCTGTTAAATTTGAATTTTAGTTAAACACGATATATATGTACTTTTTTAAAAAATAAAATTGTAAATATTTCACGGAACATACATTGTTGGCTAAACCTGTAACCGGAGGGCAAGATAATATTTATGACCCACGTCATGAAAGAGATAAGAACGCCTGCTTCACTGAGCTGTTAAATCCAAATGCAAGTCAATCTATTTAGAAGCAGTGAATTCAACTTTTCAAAAGAATGCCGGTTAACACAAACGAGTCTTCCAGCGGGTACTTCGGTACCGGGACGGCCCGCTGGGCTCCCACGTGCCCGTTCCGCTTTACCCTCCCTCTCGTACTGGCCAGTCCAGGCTGGTGCTCCGGACCTCTGCGTGAGGGGTCTCTAACTCGCCGGGTCGCTGGGCTCCAGGCCCCAGATCCTAGCAACTCCCAAGTCGCTGTTTCTAGGCTGGGAGTTTTGGACCCTCCCGGCTTCCGCCTTCCGGGTTATCACGTGCCTCTGGTCACGTGATCGGCGCTCCCTGTCATTCTACTGCGGCTCCGCCGGCTTTCGTCTGCTTGTGACAGCCTCAACGTCTGCTAGGCGGTGGGAACGCTTCCCTTTTCGGCGTCCGAGTCTCCTCCTGCCGCGGCTCAGGCCTCCGGACCCTGCGGAACAGGTTCTGCCTTGGCTCCGTAGCCCTGCTGTGGCCCCAACGTCCCGGACCGCCGCCTCCTTTCTGCCGCTTTGGGTGCGTTGGGGTCTCCAGGGTTCCTGGAGTAAGGCTACGCTCCCTCAGGTTGTTTCGTCTGGGGCACCTGCTCCAGTGAGGCGACCCCTGCGGTTTATCCGGCCTTCCCGATGTGTGCTGGTTTCCCGCCGCTCTAGCCCCTCCAGCCCTTCTCCGGTTCCGGGTTCCTGTTTCTGTCCTTTTAGGCCTTCCCTGGGTTTATGAAACTGCAGAGCCTTCCCCGCAGGGGCAGAGAATGTGAGGGGCAGGCTGGGAGTGGAGGAGGACGCATGAAAGGTATGCTTTCCCCAGGACTGGGCCCGACCCTGGCCTGCTGGAGCTTGGAGTTGTTCAGGGACCTCGCCAACTGCCCTTCAGCTCCCCCCGGAGGGGCCACTGGGGCTGAGTCTTCTTGGTTCCAGGGTGGCAGCTCCAGCCGGAATAAGCCAGCTTCTACCTGGGCCCTACCAGTCCACCTCACTCTTGCTTGTTTAGGCAGCAGTCTTCGGATGTAGAGATTAAGTTCCAAACTGACTAAGGTCTTTGGGATCCTGGAATAGAATTTTAGCTTTTTTTGTGGTTATGTAACCATGAGCTTATGTTTTTATGAAAAGGAACCTCTCTATGTTTAGTCATGATAAAATCAAGCTTAAACTTTTATCTGTTCGTTTACGTATGAGAATTACTTAAAAGCTCATTATTGTAGGTTCTTGTCGTCAAACTATACTCCCATTGTTGGCTGTTCCTAAATTGTAATTGGTATTTGCTCCAAAAATTCTTCTGAAATTGATTTTGAAAATACTATGAACTTTGGTTAAAAAACTGTTTTCTACGAAATTATATTCCCACTTTGGTTATATTAGTTCAAATAAGTAATTTTAGAAGGAATTACAGGCTTTTCAAAAGTCACTTCAAAATGATGCTTAGTAAAGGTAATAAAATAATTGCTTCCATTGGTACTATACAGATTTTTATTTTTATTTTTCCATCAGAAGAGGAACGTTGATCCCAATTGTATATAGTTAAAATATTTTCATTATTTTCCTATTTTTATATGCCTGTTTATTTAAGCATGATTTCTGATGTCAATTTCTTAAATGTTTACTTTAAAAATCTTACTGCAATATTGTGCCAGAGATTAAGAAAAACCTTTTCTGGAAAAGACCTATGGAAAATACTTTTATGGGTCAGTGTGTAATTGGGCAAGATTTGAAATATAATGATACTAGTATTTAGGATATTTAATATTTATGTGGAATGCCTGGAGAGATTAAGGTGATAATGACTATATTTATAATTGTAGTGGTTATTAAAAAACAATAACACCTCGTATTCTGGTTTTACCTTACATCAACATTGAAGATCTGTTGGAAAATATTCAAGATTTAAAAATTTAGATGACGAAAATGGATATCCGGGGTGCTGTAGATGCTGCTGTTCCAACCAACATTATTGCTGCCAAGGCTGCAGAAGTCCGTGCAAACAAAGTGAATTGGCAGTCCTATCTTCAGTAAGTACTGATTTGCTGTGAATCATGGGTAATCATGTGCTTTTGGATCAGACTTTCTCATGGTCATGCTTCTATGAGAGAAATATTGGAAAAATAGTACTAAATGTGGAAGAAAATACTTCCTTAGAATAATTAGCTGTCACAGAGAGATAGTGTGGTGGAAACAGCTTGTGGCTCTGGTGAGGAGGCAGAGCTGCTCATAGTTGTGCATTTCTAGTGAGTGGGAAACCTTGGGATGAGCGTTAATAGACTATGGAGGGAGGAAGAGGATAATGTGCAGGGCCTGCCGCCTGCTCAGTATGCCTTTGTGATCAGTGTGGGGACAGTTGGTGTTGCAGAATAACTCAAACAACTAGAAAAAGGCATAGACATTTAAGTTTAAGACTTGAATTTGCATTGTGGTTCTGTCTACTAGTTTGGTGATCTTAGGCAAATCTTTTCTCTGAGTAAAGTAAATGTGAAATGGGGATACATATATGACAAGGTTTCCCTCCTGGCAAAATAACATACTTAAAGTGGAACACAAGCATTAGTATGTTGACTATACTTCTGATAAATTTCAGTTTTTTTCCCTTCCTTCCTTGTGTATATTAAGATTTAGCATGCTGGTGTTCTGTATTTATCTGTAACGTGTTCATTTATTCTTGACTGTATTTTATGATATTGATTTTATTTCATATCTATTTTGATATAAAGGTGAGTTATTAAGAAAATTCAGATTTGCATATAAATTTTGAAAAAATTGAAGAACCTTTAGTTTTATACTTAACTTTAGTTTTATACTTATACTTTAGTGTAAGAAGGATGTACAGTGTACACAATATGAATCATTTATTTCTGTTAATGTCACTTATCTAATGTTTATTGACTGCCTGCCAAATTTGAGGTATTTCCCCAGGCTTTGCTGCTACAAAAAGGTAAACTCATAATTTAGTAGGGAAGTTAGATGTATAAACATTTCATTTTAATTCAGCATGTTAACTGTGATAGCAGAAAAGTGCACAGGGAATGATGAGTGCACAAAAAAAGAACAGCTGATCCTACCTCTAGGAAGTTTTCCTGAAGGGAATGTTCAAAGGTAGGGCATTAAAAATAGCATTCTGAATGGGGAATAATACATGTTTTGGAGGCAGGCAATGGCGAGATGAGGCTGGAGAGTCAGCCAGGAGCCAATTGTGAAGGTCCTGTGTGCCACTGGAAGGACTTTGGACTTGATTCTGTTAGTCAGTGTTTTCAAGGTGATTACTAAGCTATGAAACCCATGGTTGACATGAAGTCCAATAAGGAAGCTCTGCCTGTAAAACATAAAAATGATTGTTGAATGGAGGTGGGGCTGTACATCTCAGAGCCTCCTTTTGAGATCATTCACCATCCTCATTAGGGTTCCAAAGAGCAGGGTTGTTTTGAAATCACTCTATTGAGTTGTGATTGATACATACAAACCTGTACATATTTAAGATATAATGACTTGATGAGTTTGGAGATAAGTATACACTCGTGAAACCATTACCACAATCTATGCCTTAAGCATATCCATTGTCCGCAAAAGTTTCCTCCCACCTTCTTTATTTTATTTTACTTTACTTTGTGATAAGAGCACTTAAAATAAGATATACCCTGTTAGCAAATTCTTAAGCATACAATACAATATTGTTAACTATAGGCACTGTGACATACATTATCTCTGTAGGACTTTGTATCCTTGATTAATACCTCTTTATTTCTCCCTCCTGCTAGCCCCCAGCAACCACTAGTCTACTATTTTAGGCTATTCTTATAAATAGGATCGTGCAGTGTTTGTTCTTTTGTGTCTGGCTTATTTTACTGAGCATAATGTCTCACAGGTACATTCATGTTGTAGGAAATGACAGGATTTCATTCTTTTTTAAAAAGGACTGGATAATATTTCACTATATGTAAATAGCACATACCCCTTACCCTTTTATCCATCCATGGACACTTAGGTTGTTTTCATACCTTGGCTGTTGTGAGGAAGGCTGTCATGTACGTGGAATGCAGATATCTCTTTGAGGTCCTGATTTCAGTTCCTTTGGATATATACCCAGAAGTAGGATTGCTGGATCACATGGTAATTTTATTTTTAATTTTTTAGTAACCTCCATACTGTTTTCCATAGTGACTGCATCAACTTATATTCTCACCAGCAGTGCACAACTGTTCCCTTTTCTGTACAACTTTGAAAACACTTGGTATCTTTTTGTTTTTGGTAATAGCCACCCTAACAGGTGTGAGGTGTATCTCACTGTGGTTTTGACTTGCATTTTCCTGATGATTAGTGATGTTGAGCATATTTTCATGTACCCATTCACCAGATTGTTTTTTTGTTTTGTTATTGAGTTGTATGACTTTTTTATATAGTTTTAATATTGCCTCCTATCAGATACATGGTTTGCAAATATTTTCTCCCATTCCAAACAATGTCTTTTCATTTTGTTCATTTCTTCTTTTGCTGTGCAAGAATTTTTTCATTTGATGTACTTCCCTGTGTTCATTTTTGCTTTGTTGCCTTTGCTTTTGGTATCATACCCAAGAAATCATTGCCCAAGCCAATGGCAAGAAGCTTTTCCCCTGTGTTTTCTTCTAGGAGTTTTACTATTTCAGGTTTTACATTTTTCTTTAATCTATTTTGAGTTGATTTCTGTGTGTGGGATAAGATTAGGGTCCAATTTTATTCTTTTACATGTGGATGTCCAATTTGCCCACAATGGTATATTGAAGATACTACCTTTTACCCATTGCGTGTTCTTGGCACCCTTGTCGAAGATCAGCTGACCATGAATGTAGGGATGTGTTTCTGGGCCCAAGAAGCACAGTTTTAAAATTACTGTTGTAGGTAATAGAAACAACTGAAGTTTTAAAAGTGGGAGTTAAATGAACAGATTCGTCTTTCGGTTGGATTGTTCTACTGACAATGTAGAGGATAGATGGATAACAAGCCTAGAACTAGGGAGAGGCAATAGCAGTCAGTATTCAGATGTTGGAATGGATATAATTGGATAGATATGAGAATGTCTTAGTGATTGATTTGATATGTGAAGGTGAAAAAAATCTAGGATGACTTCTGGATTCCCCAAAGGGAATGAATTATTGTGGACCCACCAGTGCCAGAGAAGCAGGAGGAGGGACTTTCTGATGTTTTCTTTGTTCGTCTGTATCTGTGAAATTAGGATTGTGAGCGCTTTGTCCTAATACTAGTGCAGAGTGTATTCAAACTAGAGTACAAAGAGTTTCATGTTTATAAAACCTGATTCTGTTTATAACCTAAATAGAACAATATTGTTATTGATCATAAAGCACTGGCTGACTGGAAGAAGTTGCTTAGCATTGGAACTTGGAACATTTTTTGTTACATGGAGATTTTTAATTGATTTCTTTTCTGTTCCTCCTGTTTCAAGACTTCCATACTATATAAGTTATATTCTCCCTTTTTCCTATTTCTGCCCTTTATTCAGTTGTCCATCTCATGAATTTCTTTTATAAAACCTCTTTGCTTTGTTATGTCTGTGCACAAATGTTAACTCTGTGCCTGCTGTTAAGCTGTTGGTTGTGGGCATGAAATGTGTCTCCCTTAAAAAGAGTTTGCAGATTTTTAGAGGCCAGACAGGACACATGAATTATCAGTGAATCTTATATCTCCTTATATTCTGATATAACCTATGGAAGAATTCCACAATGTCAAAGGCTAATAATGTTTTATCCCTCACAAATTATGTTGTTATGAAAGTGAAGTGTTTTAAAATTTTATTTATATTTAATTGAATCTTTTCTTTATAACCCACATAGACAGTATATAAGTGAATGGGTGTGGCTGTATTTCAGTCAAACTGGAATTTAGTAAAACTATATCTTGAGGATATAAGAATTATAAAATACTGTACTTTCTCTTGAGTTTAAAGTTTAATAAGGAAACAAACTTTTTAAAAAATATTTTATTTATTTATTTTTAGAGAGAGGGGAAGGGAAGGAGAAAGAGAGGGAGAGAAAGAAACATCAATGTGTGGTTGCTTCTTACGCACCCCCCACTGGGGACCTGGCCTGCAACCTAGGCATATACCCTGACTGGGAGTCGAACCAGCGATCCTTTGGTTTGTAAGCCTGCACCCAGTCCATTGAGCTCTATCAGCTAGGAAGGAAACAAACTTTTTTAAAAGTATATTTTATTGATTATGCCATTACAGTTGTCCCATTTCCCCCCCTTCATTCCCCTCCACTCCCCCTCCCAACCACACTGCCCCCATTTAGTTCATGTCTGTGTGTCATAAGTTTTTTAGCTTCTACATTTCCCACACTACTCTTGCCCTTCCCCTGTCTATTTTCTACCCACCTTCTATGCTACTTATTCTCTGTACCTCCTCCCCCACCTCCTTCCACTTCCCTGTTGCTAACCTTCCAGGTGACCTCCATTTCTGTGGCTCTGCTCCTGTTTTAGGTGTCCACTTAGTCTGCTATTGTTTTAGGTGTGGTTGTTAATAACTGAGTTTGCTGTCTTTTCACTGTTCATGTTTTTTATCTTCTTTTTCTTAGATAAGTCCCTTTAACATTTCATGTAATAAGGGCTTGGTGATGATGAATGCCTTGAACTTGACCTTCTCTGAGAAGCACTTTATCGGCCCTTCCATTCTAAATGAAAGCTTTGCCAGATAGAGCAATCTTGGATGTAGGTCCTTGCCTTTCATGACTTGGAATACTTCTTTCCAGCCCCTTCTTGCCTGTAAGGTCTCTTTTGAGAAATCAGCTGACAGTCTGATGGGAACTCCTTTGTAGGTGACTGTCCCCTTTTCTCTTGCTGCTTCTAGAATTCTGTCCTTCATTTTAATCTTGGCTAATGTAATTGTGAGGTGCCTTGGTGTGTTCCTCCTTGGGTCCACCTTCTTTGGGACTCTCTGAGCTTCCTGGACTTCCTGGAAGTCGATTTCCTTTGCCAGATTGGGGAAGTTCTCCTTTATTACTAGTTCAAATAAGTTTTCCACTTGTTGCTCTTCCTCTTCCCCTCCTGGTACTCTTATAATTCGGACGTTGGAATGTTTAAAGATGTTCTAGAGGTTCCTAAGCCTCTCCTCATTTTTTGAATTCTTGTTTCTTCATTCTTTTCTGTCTGGTTGTTTGTTTTTTCCTTCTGGTCCACTCCATTGATTTGAGTCCCAGTTTTCTTCCCATCACTATTGGTTCCCTGTGCATTTTCCTCATTTCCCTTAAATTGTAGCCTTCATTTGTTTATCTAATTTGCGACCAAAACCAACCAGTTCTGTGAGCATCCTGATCACCAGTGTTTTGAATGGTGCATCTGATAGGTTGGCTATCTCTTGGTTGTTTAAAAGTATTGGCTCTGGGGCTTTGAGCTGTTCTGTTTGAGTCATATTTGGTCAGGTGGCACCTGTTACATATGTGTGGCAGAGCCTTAGGTGTTTACCAGGGCGGGGCAACCTAGTTGCTGGGTTGTGACGCTGTCTGTGGAGGCGGGGTCAGAGAGGGAACAATGGCGCCTGTTCTTGCTCTCTCAGATTTGGTCCTCTCTGCTGCTTCTCACATGCAAACTGGGCCCCCCGGCGCTGGTTCCCAGGTGGGCAGGCCTCTGCACGCTCTGGGACCCTGCGGGTCTCCCCAACAACCTCTCCTGTGAGGCTGGGAGTCTCTTGTGGCACCTTTTCAATCAGTGTTTTTAGCCTTTATTTCCTGTTTCTGGGGCCCTGGGCTGTGTGGTCCATCTCCCTGCCAGTTCTTGACTAGTTTATCTGTGCACGAATGTGTGACCACCAATGGCCAACAGCCCTGCCTGTTTCCTCCCCCCGTCTGGGGTCTGAGCCGGCGCGCCTGCGCTCCTGGTCTGCCAGCCACTGCGTTTTCCTGCCACATTCCCACTCCACTGACCACGGACTCTGCCCCTCTTACCGGTCTGGTTGAATGGTTGTCATAGTTCAATTTTCTGTTTTGGTTGCGTTATTGTTTGTAAATATTTGTTGTCTTTAATTTTGGTTGTGCAAAGAGGCACAGTGTTTCCATCTATGCCTCCATCTTGGCCAGGAGTCTGATATATATTGGAAACAAACTTTTAACTAAAAAATTAATTCTTATGGAAAGCATTAAAATGGAGGTACATTTAAAGTTTTCTCAGACAACAGGAGTGAGCACATAATTACCTGGGGGCATTGGTGATGTCTTTGAGGACACATAAAGATAATTGTAGGAATTGCCTGGGCAGAAATTCCGTGGGCTCCTGTGGAGGAAACTCCAGGCAGGATGCTGAGACTTGGAAGAACGTGCAGTGCTGGAGGTAGAGCTTTAGACGAGATCGGGCGTGTTCAGGGTGGTATGGCCATAGACCAGAGGTAGAGCTTTAGGTAGTGTGGTGTGGCTCCCTGCAGGCTGCTACAGGCCAGTTTGCGGTGCCTTCATTCACTGTTTTCATAGGCAAAAAACTTAGGAGTCATCTTGACTCTTATCTTTCCCTCACAATCTATATCCTGTATATTAACAAATTCATTTAGTTGTACATCCATTGCATGTCCCAGATCTGACCACTTTTCTCCAGTTCCACCATGGCTACTGCCCTAGCTCAGACTGTCATCTCATCTCATCTCATGTGCTCTCTTGTTAGAGTTAGAGACTCTCACCTGGTGGCTCTGCTTTAACTGTTCCCCCATAGCAGCAATTCTTTACATAGCTGTAAGATGAGAGTCATTTTAAAAAATATTAATCAAAGAGATTATGCTACACTGCTCACAATCCTCTAGCTACTCTGATGTTCTTGTTCTTTTTCACATACCAAGCTTATTGCTGCCCCAAGGTCTTTGGGCTTCCATTACTCTCTCCCTTCAGATCACTTGGTTTATTAAGTCATTTCATTCAGGTTTCTGTGCAGGTGAATTTAGCAAGGCTTTCTCTGAAGTTCAGCTAAAATATATCGCTATCTAACTCCTTACCTGGCCTTAGATTTTTTTTCATAGCATTTACAATCCTGGCATTATGGTGGTGTGTATGTGAGTGCGTGTATTTTAAAAAGTATTTATTTCTGCCTTTGTATATTTTCTGTTTTCTCTCACTGGAATGCAAGCTCAAAGAGGATGCCTAATTCATAACTATGTTGCCTGTTCTTAAATGTGTCCAGCACAAAGTAGGCTCTCAATTAATATTGGCCGATTAAATCATGAATGAACAGAGTATTATTTGTTGGAAAGTAGTGGAGATTAGTGTTTGGAAGAGGAAGTAACATACTTGGTAAGTAACATACTGTTTCACATAATTTTTATTGCAATATTGTGACGTAAGTTTTTTCTTTCTTTATTTTAAAAATGAGGAGACAGCTTTTCAGATAGGATAAGTAACATGTACACGTTCATATGGGTTTTACTTAGTCAAGTGATTAAAATAATTTTTATTGAATGCCTCTGCCTAAGTGCTAGGTAGAATTGCCATTCAAATTCACAGTCTGACTGATATGAAAGGAGTGATATGATCAGATGTGTGCTTAAGAAAGTTGTCTGGCAGTAGGTAAGAGAGATGTGGAGGAAGGTTGGATTAGAAGCAGGGAAATGCTTTGGAGGACTACTCTAGAGGCAGGGAAGTCGATAAAAGTGATATTAGGTAAAGGAATTTTTAGGACTGGTGCCTAATTGGTCATGGGTTGCTAGAGAAGAGAGCAGAGCCCCTAACCTGCTACATTCAAGAGAAAAAATTTGAAACAAAAAAAGTTTCTTGCAACAAGTGCAATGATCTCTGACTTCAGAAGGAATGTCTTGCCAAATACTAACAATTACTTAAATGGGAAAGAAAATGGAAAAATTGTAAGAGTACCAAGTGTAATATACACTTACTTAATGGTAGAAAAACTTCATCTTTTTCACATATCCTATTTACAAAGGTTTCGATGTGCTTTTATACATCAGTACAGCAAAACTACAGCTAGGGAGTTCAGTTTTTGGGGGATACTTCATTTATTTTGGGGCCAGAACCAGACAGGATGACCCTGTTATCTTTGTTCCAGGGTGCTGAATGCATTTTGTCTTTAGTGGTATGACATTCTTAGCCACAATGGCAACGGGACAAAGTATATCTTTTTGGCTTCCATTTTCCCATTTAATCAGGCTGGGGTTGGAGTGGGTATAAGGATATATGTATGTTAGTGACCTCATTTCTGCCCCTGTAGGGTCTGGAGTGCCTCTGTTACCTGTGGGAGGAGAGGTTCAGTACACACATGTGGAGGAGGACTGCGGGAGGTTGGCCTGGAGCTCAGACTGCGGGTTAGCAGTGCAGAGAGTAGAGGGGAGCCCTTGAGGAGAATCCATGGAGTGAAAAATGAAGAGAGCTTCCTACAGAGCCTGAACTCGGGGAGGAGACCGAGGAGTAGGTGAAGAGGACTGAGAAGTGGCCTGAGGAGGATGAGAAGAATCCAGAAGTTAAGCAAGAGAGTGTCAGGTGTGGCCGCATCATCTACGGCCTCAGGGCTCTAGAAAGACAAGACTGAAAATTCTCCTTTGGGTTGGTAGGGAAGGCATTGTTGGAAAAACCAATGCATGAGAATAGTTTTTTGAAAAGTCATGTTAAATAAAGGAACATACATGAAAACAAAGTTACAGTGCTTAAAAATGGAACCGATGAAGTCCAGAGGCAAATTAAAAGTATAGAAAATAATTCATTATCTAGTAATAGTGTTTACAACACCCAGAAGGGATAAAGTAAAATACTGAGACTTCGAATACAAAAAGTCAAGATCATCTTTGGAGGAGGGGTGTGGTTGTGTGTAGGGGTGGCAGGAAGTATGAAAATTCAGCTCTCTTCTTTCTGGAAGGGGCAGCTCACCTTCTCAAATTCTGCTGTGTACTTAGGGAAACTTTCCTTTAGGATTTTGCCTGAACTCTTACTACTCTTTGTTTCAGTGTACCATGTCCCACACTGCATCCCTGGCCCTCCTGGGAGCACTCTCTTCATAGATAACCTGCACACTAATCCTCATCTCAAGGCCTGTTGCCACTAGGAACCTAACCCGAGACAGCTCTGAAAAAGGACCACACTTCTATAATTATGCATTTTGGAAAACCTGCTTCAAATTTAGTGTTTCCCTGGTTGGGTTTTGTTCAACACTAGTCCCTCAACGTACTCTGGGGGCAGCTTTTTAAACCATTGAGTAAAAACAGTACATTGACACTGTTTGAATGACAAAGCATACTACAGAAAGTTTTTAAATACTAAACGTGTTTTTATTCTATGCTTATACACACCAAGTGTTTTTCCTTGTTTGTTCTCATAACCACTCAATGGAGTAGGCCAGGTAGTATTGTAATTGCCTTTTCACTGGTGTGGAAAGTAGTGATCAGAGAGGTAGTGACCTGCCAAAATTTCACAACTGGATTGGGATGCTTCCCTAGATTAACTCAAATTCTGTATTTTCCTACCATACTAATGATCTGAAAGAATTGACATGTATTCTGAATTGACATGCATCCTCAGCGCCCAGTCTCACTGAGACTAGCAAGGCTGTTCTGCTGATATGTCTTTTCACATGGAAGCATCAGGTAGTGGGTTTGCTGTGACAAACTTGAGTCCTTGATGTGTGGAGCATTTGGGAGGTCAAACTGGATTGGATTGGAAGGTGCCAGGTTCAGTTGTAATGATGTTGACTTTGTGACAGTGGTAGAGATAGAATTAGAGATGGTGTGGGAGAGAGAGAAGATAGGACTCTGTTGATTTGAATTTCACAGAAGGAAAGAGTTTGGGAAAGAAAAGTGAGATTCCAAAGACTGAACTCTATAGAGGAGCCTCGAAGAGTAAAGAGCCATTGAAGAAGGGACCGCTAGAAGTAGGAGGAAACAGGATAGTGTGGGGTGATTGCCGGGAGGATAAGGGATCAGGATGGAGAAGTTATTTTTTTCTGAGAGGAGGAAGAGCACATTTTCCTGAGTGTGGAGGAGAATATACTGGAGAAAATGATTGTAGAGTTCATGTAAAGTGTCTTTAGTCTGGACAAATTAGAAGGCCAAGTGAATTGCTTAGCTTGGGAGGAGAATAAAGGTGGGCTTTGGATAGTGCTAAGAGGTGCCATGTTATTGCATGCATACTGTGCGCCAGGTACTATGCTAACCACCTCATCTGAATTGTGCAATTTCATCCTCAGTTAAATCCCCTAAAAACAGTGTGGCTATTATTGCTATTTTGCAGATGAATTAACTCAGGTCCAGAGAGGTCACATGATGTGTAAGTGGTGGAGCTGGGCATTGAACTCAGGTCTGTTTGATGGCAGGGCCCATGAATCAAGCCTCGTGGTTTACTGAGGAGGGAGGAGAATGACTGAAACTTCTGCATCACTTGCTTACAGGGGTTATTCAACTCTTACTGAACAAAAACAACTTATTCTTAATTTCTAGGGGACAGATGATTTCTGCTGAAGATTGTGAATTCATTCAAAGGTTTGAAATGAAAAGAAGTCCTGAGGAGAAGCAAGAGATGCTTCAAACTGAAGGCAGTCAGGTGCTTCATGAAAATATTGTATTATGAACACTTCCCCATATCATTAAAAACTCCAGAAATGTTTTCTAATTACTGTATGATATTCCATCATGAGTGTGCATCGAAATTTAACTACAAATCCTTTTTTATTGAAAAAATTTTTGAGTGATTTCCAGTTGTCTTTGCTAATTTTGGGAAAACATGTTATATTATGTTTATTCTTTTATCCTTTTCCGCATTTCTGAAAATCTTCTTAGAAGAGAGTCCTAGAAGGGAAATGACTGTTTCAAAATATATATCAACACTTTTAAAGGTGCTGAACTTATTTTGTGGAAAAAATTTTTACTTTGTATTCTTACTAGAATAATAAGCAGTTTCACTATCCATATGGGACCCTGATTGGCTGAAGGAGCTCATATACAACTTAGTCTGATCCTCACAACAATTTGTCATTCCATGTCTTGGGAAATTTGGGAAGAAAATATATTGTTGGTGCCAGTTTTTGCTGAATTCCAGAGAGACTGTTACATAATTGATAATTCGAAGAATGGAGATAGGTCAAAGCCTTCTGATTCCAATTTCCAGTGCCCTTGTTGTTCTGCTTCTGTTCTGCTTCGTAGTAAATACCGTCTTCCCGCAAATCAAGACCAATAATAATATTGGATTGTGTATATAACTTAATCTTTATGTTATCATGGATAATTAAGTGTTAATAGTTGCTAGGCCTATTTACTTAAAAATAGTAAACATTTTGAAATCACTAGAAATGAGCAAAAATCTGATGTAAGATAGTAGGGTCCGCACATACTTCATCACAGTATTCATAACAGCTACACATTTTTTTGTAATGAAATCTCTTAGTGAACAGTATTTGTATCCTAATTCAGGCAAGTAAAATACAAGGATGGGCAGAACTAGTTTTACAGTTGTGAGTACCTGAAGCACAATTTATTCTTATATTCTTATTTATTAATTATTGTATTATTGACCAAATGAACAACTGTAAACCTACTTTTGCCTATCCCTGTGTTAAACTGAAATTCCATTAATATATTGTGTTTGTAGTTGAAAACAGTAATTAACATTGATTTCATTTTTTTCCAGTGTGCTAAAACATTTATAAATCTGATGACTCATATCTCCAAAGAACAGACAGTTCAGTACATACTGACTATGGTTGATGATATGTTGCAGGTAGGTATATTTTCTACTTAACACATTTGGTGACTTCATCTTTTTGTGTACTGCCCACTAACAGCATTTTTGTAAGGTTTCACTTATAGCACTGGTTCTCTTCCAGAGTGTATTAATATATTTTTCTTCATTACATGAGGTGTAATTTGCTAAGAGTGGTAAAGATGGGAATGCCCACGTACTGGCTGCTTTTGTTTTTTTCAGTATAGCAAGTAATCCAAAGGTATTTTTCTTTCCCACAGCACCTCAGAGTTCTTTGTGAACACCAGCAATGTTTGGGGACTTGCTTGAGGCTTTCCAGATGCTCTGTGTACTTACAGATGATGTGGCTCCTTCACGTTCAGTCATTCAGCAGATTTCTTTGTCCCTGTGATCTAGGCCAGTGTGAGGCACAGGGTCTTCAGTGCTGAATGTAGGCAAGATGCTTGCCATCAAAAGCATTGTTTCTTTGGAGAATGTTTTGCTAATTGTCTGAGACTTTTCTAGTTGTGTAGAGTTTCTACTTACTGCCTAGTGTCCCTGAACACAGTGGGGCCTCCTTTATTCACAATTTTTTATTTTACAGCAGAGTATATATAATCTAAGTTTACATTGTTGGTAAATAGAGTAGGTCTTTTTGAAATAGGCTGTCTGGCTACTAAATCCAATGCCTGTCTACATGTCTTAGGAGATTGAAAAAGAGTGTCCGTCTGGCTGCTTTGGGGTTATTCTGTCAGTTTGCAGGGAAAAATATTTATTGATGGCCTACTACGTGCCAAGCACTGTACTTTGATTGACGATACAAAGGTTAGGAAGAATAGTGCTGGCTACTTAGGGGCCATCATGTCATCACAGGAATGTAGTGATTTTATAATGTGAGTAAGGATTGATATCCAGCAGATGATGCAGGCCTGTCTGAGAATGCCCTTGCTCCTCCTAGCACTCTTTTCTTTAAAAAAGTAAAGTTAAGAAAAAATGGAGAATGTTGCCATTCACCTTGGCTGTCCTGGTTACACCTAGGACTACACCTAGAACAGGAGGCTCTGAGTTGGTATGCAGACCTTGGTTTTATTTACACCATATACACATAACACATACAAAAATGCACACACACACAAATATCCTCAATTTTTATACATATACATATATCTGTTAATTAAAACCCATGAGTTCACACTCACCTCGATTTCATTTCAGTTCAATACTAAACACTTTGTTTTTTTTTTTAAACACTTTATTCTAGCCTCTTTCCATACTTGTAATCTCTTCTGACACAGTGAGATTGTGAGATCCTCTTATCCTTCATCTATTAACTCATTTATTGTACTCTATAATACAGAGAAGTTTTTTGACTTACCTAAATGTGAAGCCTTTTACCTAGAGCTCAGTGTGTGTTTGCAGAATTTTTAAACTGAGGGTATGTAGTCAGCGTATTGTGTTCAGGGTATTTATTTATTTATTCATTTGTTCCTCACCTGAGGATAAGTTTTTATTGATTTTAGAGTGGGAGGAGTGGGGAGAGAGAGAAACATTGATGGGTTGCCTCCTGTACATGTCCTTACTAGGCATGTTCTCTGATCAAACCTGCAACCAGAAAGTAGTTTTCAGCCAATAATCAGAGAAAATTTAGGTGAGAGGTAGAGTTTCCATTATTTGGATTAAGAAGTAAATGTTCTCATTTTCTAAATCCACCTGCTAGTGTGATATACTGTTTTTGACTGTCCTTATCTGCCCTGATTTTTCTGTCAAATATGCTAAGAATAACTTGGAACATTAGAGATATTTCTAATTCCCTGTTTCCCTTGCCTGCTTGTACACAGCTTGAGGTTCTTCCTGCTGATGCTTCCATCTAGAGCTTTGTGATCTTTCTGCCCTTTTCTTACTTTGTTTGTGTGAAAGTAGGTTAGAGGTGTTGAGAACAACATGGAGAAGGGCAGGTCAGAGGTTCAGGCCGAGAAGAAATTAACTTAAAGTGCTACACCTTGCAGGGCTGGGATCTGTTATCTTGGCTCACTTGAATTAAACTAATCATTATTATGATTAGTTTAATGATTAAAGGTTATTTTATTTTTAAAATATCCCCACCCCCATCCCATCCTCCTGCCCCATAACAACAGGGAAGAAAATCTCATACACGCTGGAGAAAGAAAACACATGGATTGATGGGGTGTCAATTGAAGGGTTGAGAAGCAGTGCACAGCTGTTAGTCTTTGGGAAAATAAATACATTTGGATTAGTGGTATCATTCCTTTTCTTTTTTAGGAAAACCATCAGCGTGTTAGCATTTTCTTTGACTATGCTAAACGGAGCAAGAACACTGCCTGGTCCTATTTTCTGCCAATGTTAAATCGCCAGGATCTCTTTACTGTTCACATGGTAAGTTTTGAATTGATCAAATGTTTGATTTAGGGAACAAACATACCCGGGCCATTTATGACATGGTGACCTCCCAGTTCCCAGGTGGTAACTGCTGTGGTGTTAGCTTTTCAAAGCAGTGATTTCTTATTGATGTTTAATAATGTAAAGACATGGGGAAGACTTCAGAAGAGATAGGGTTGCCCTGATACAGTTGAAGTTTAGTAGAGTGTAATGACGAGTCATTAGCATAAAAGCCTTATACTTCACATGTGCAAATAGCTCTGGATATCTATGACAGGATTAACAGAATTTTACTTTAGAAATTTTGCTTTGAAGCAGCTATTATGTTTAATTTTTATTTTAATTAAGCAATTGTTTTTTAATATCTTAAATATACTACTGTTTTATTTATTCATTTATTTTAAAGATTTTATTTATTTATTTTTAGAGAGAGGGGAAGGGAAGGAGAACAAGAGGGAGAGAAACATCAATGTGTGGTTGCATCTTGCTCAGTAGGGACCTGGCCCAAAACCCAGGCATGTGCCCTGACTGGTAATTGAACCAGCGACCCTTTGGTTCACAGGCCAGTGCTCAATCTGAGCTACACCAGCCAGGGCCCTGTTTTAAACTTAGCCTGAAAGGCTATCTTTGGAAGCCTTAATCCTGAAGAATCTTTTTTTTTTTTTTAAAAAAAATATCCTCACCTGAGGATGTTTATTGATTTTAGGGAGGGAGGAAGGGTTAAAGGTGGGGGGTGGAGAGAGAGAGAGAGAAAAAGAAACATCCATTGGTTGCCTTCTGTACATGTCCCAACCTGGGATCAAACCCGCAATCTAAGTATGTGTCTTGACCAGGAATCGAACCCACAACTTTTTGGTGTACAGGATGATGCACCAACCAACTGAGCCACCTGGACAGGGCTGATGGATCTTTTAAGGAGTATGAGGAGAAGGATGAGAGGAGGGGTGAGAGAATAAATCTTTGACCAAGCCTTTTCTGTTCCCAACATGCAGTGAGCTATGGAGTGGGGAGAGCTCCTGAGGTTGCTCATTTCAGTAGATGACTCTAAGTTACTCAAGTAAAGAAACCACTGTCAGTGAAACAATTTTGAGTATACATGTTCTTTGTCTGTCTCCCCCTTTTATATCCATATTCATGTATGTACTAGTATATTCATGTATTGTATATATTATAAAACATTTATTTATTTATTTATTTAAATATATTTTATGTTTTATTTTTTGTTAATTTTTTATTTTAGTTGTTGTTCAAGTACAGTTTTCTGTCTTTTATTCCCATCCCAGTCCACCCCCCTAGTGCTCCCCTCCTCCCTCCCATTTCCACCCCCTTAGTTTTTGTCCATGTGTCCTTTATATTTGTTCCTGTGACCCCTTCCCCTTTTCCCCTGAAATTCCCTTCCCTCTCCCCTCTGGTCACTATCAGCCTGTTTTGTATTTCACTTTCTTTGGTTATATTTTGCTTGCTTGTTTGGTTTGTTGCTTAGCTTCCTGTTAAAGGTGAGATCATATGGTAGTTGTCTTTCACCATCTGGCTTATTTCACTTACCATAATGCTTTCCCATTCCATCCATGTTGTTGCATAGGTTTCTTTCTGCCACATAGAATTCCATTGTGTACATGTACCATAGTTTTTTGATCCATTCATTTACTGATGGGCACCTAGGTTGCTTCCAACACTTGGCTATTGTAAATTGTGCTGCTGTGAACATTGGGGTGCATAGTTTCTTTTGGAATGGTGTTTCAGGGTTCTTGGGATATAATCCTAGCAGTGCAATTGCCGGGTCAAAAGGCAGTTCCATTTTTAGTTTTCTCAGAAAATTCCATACTGTTTTTCCTAGTGGTTATACCAGTTTGCAATCCCACCAACAGTGTACTAGGGTCCCCTTTTCTCCACAACCTCTCCAACACTTGTTTGTTGCTTTGTTTATGATGGCCATTCTCACTGGTGTGAAGTAATATCTCATTGTAGTTTTAATTTGCATCTCTCTAATAGCTAGCGATATTGAGCATCTTTTCATGTGTTTCTGGATCCTCTGTATGTTCTCTTTGGAGAAGTGTCTATTCAAGTCCTTTGCCCATTTTTTAATTGGATTGCTTGTCTTCTTAGAGTAGATTCATGCGAGTACTTTATATATTTTGGAGATTAAACCTTTGTTTGAGGTATCATTGGCAAATACGTTTTCCCATTTGGTTGGTTCTCTTTTTTATTTTAATGCTGTTTACTTTGGCCGTGCAGAAGTTTTTTATTGTGATGAGATCCCATTTGTTTATTTTTTACTTTATTTCTCTTGCTCTAGGGGACAAATCAATAAAAATGTCAGTGCATGAGATATCTGAGATTTTCCTGCCTATGTTCTCCTCTATGACTTTAATGGTGTTCTGGCTTATATTTAAGTCTTTCTCCACGTTGAATTTATTTTTGTGTATGGCATAAGTTGGTGCTCGATTTTCATTTTTTTGCATGTAGCTGTCCAGTTCTCCCAACACCATTTCTTTTTTAATTTATTTTTTATTTTTTATTTTTTTATTTTAATTGTTTTTCAAGTACAGTTTTCTGTCGTTTACTCCCGTCCCAGGCCACCCCCCCCCA
>PVKM010024938.1:0-20216 GCA_004027735.1 Carollia perspicillata
TATTCTGTCATTGCTTCAGCAAATAACAAAGCTATGCTTCCTAGGCTCCCTCAGGGAAAGATGTGGTGTGTGGTGTACAAATGCATGGGATTTCTGGGATAGCTCTTGGGCCGTCTGCGCTTTCTCCGCTCTCCCTCCCTTCTGCCTGAAATGTGGATGTGACGGCTGGTGTTCTGAAAGCCATACAGCGACCACGAGAGTGACGGTACTAATAATAGCGTTGACTCCCTACCTCTAGACTTATTTTTACTAGAGACACAAAGAAACAGGCCTGTACATGTTTCAGCTGACCGTAATTGGCTCTGTAACTATATAATTCCTCACCGATCAAATTGCTTCCTCAGAAAGGGTGCATCATGATAACCGTTGAAGACATTGTGTGTCTGAAACGATTCTACTTCCCCGTGCGAAGTGACGATTGTCTGCACAGGCACAGGGGCGCAGAAAGCACTCTCTGTGAGACTTTTCAAGGTGTCGGGTCGCTGCCTTCAAATATTCACTGTTTCAAGCCCGATGCCGTTCTGGTTCTTGGTTCTTAGGAGGACCTGTCTTTCACAGCTGGGAATTTATGTTCTTTAATTCTCTCCTTGTTTTATTTATTTAATAATAATTTTTTTTTAGAATTATTAATCAGATTTGGTCATGGGTACAATTCTCCAATTGTCTAATCTTTCCTTTCTGATTTTTTTCTTTGTGTTTCGTGTTTTCTTGGAGATTTTCTCAGCTTCATTGACCAACTATTCTTTTTGCCAGAGCGCTTTCTTATTCTTGGTGTTTCTTCTCTCCTCTCTTCACCCTCTCTTCTGCGCCCCCCAACTCCCCCTGCCTTCCCTCCCTCTTTCTCTTCCTTCCATACACTGATCAGTATCTTCTCTTACTGCTGATATTAACTATGGTTTATTGGTCTGTTATTTAGTTTTGCTATTGACTCCTGTATCTCTTGTTTCTTTTGAGTTTCTTCTCTTTTTATGTTTGATTCTTAGTCTTTCAGGTGAGGCTCTCAAATACCTGAGGGTATTTTTGAGATATTCACATTTGGGAGCAGCATGCTAAAAATTTGACTGAAAGCTTTGTGTTTTTGTATCTTTCATTTGATAGAGTTTGTGCAGAATGATTGGCCCTCTCTTTGGGACACCCAGATACTCAGCACTCATGAATCATTTTATGGGTCATATAGAGTAGCAGAAATAGATCATCCCAAAATATGCTACTTGGGTATAAGGATTATTTTGATTTGAAGGCAATTGAGAAAGAACAGATACAATAAAAGCTCTCTGTTCTCCCCCATCTGTCTAAATTGATGAAGATGTCCCTCTTTCCCTTATCAGGAAGGGCAGAACACTTAATCACTAGGGGAGGGCTCTCAGCTCGCATCAGCCCAGACATGGGCACCAAGAGGAATCTGTATAACAAATTACTAAATAACCCTTATCTTCCATTAGTTTCCCCATAAATTTACCTTCCTCCAGTTTGCCATTTCTAAAAGCCTAACTCTCTTTCCTTTGTCTGGCCACTTCCCCACAAGTATATTGTTCTTTGTTCGGATGCTGCATAAATCCCCCTTTCTGTACACCCCTTTCAGTGACACATCACAAGTTTTCTCACACACACATGTGTTGCACTTGTTAACAAATTCTGTTTTTCTCTTGTCGATGTCTTTTGGCCAGTTTATGTTGCAGGCCCAGCCATCGACTCTAAGAGAACAGAGGAGCTTTCCCCTCTCCCGTGGTCAGTTTTCTGGGACCATTTGCTTTCTCCAGAGGAGAGTCTACCAATGTCCTCTTGCTTTGCTGCCCCCTGATTAGCTGGGTATTTTTGAAGCTGAGTAGGGGGCTGGTGGCCTTCTGGTGCAGTATGCAGACTTCCATTCAGCCACTTAGCTTCAGTTTTCAGTAGATGCCTCTGCCCTACCCGGTGCACTGGGGCCTGGAAACAGTCTGATTCATTTCCCCCTCCAGACCAAAGCTCTAGCGTCCTGCATTGCAAAAGAAAAGAAGGGGTGGGCTGGGGTTTACCCTTCTGCCAGTGACTTTCAGTGCCTCTCCCCAGCCCCCGCCTTTTTCATCCTCCCACCGTGTTCCCCCAGCTGTGGCTCTTCCTCTCTCTAGTTCGTGGTTCTTTCTGAGGGTCTGCCGTGTGAAACGGCTCCCTTCTCACTTCCATCCTGCTCCGATGGCACGACATTTATATACTTTTTTATCTCCTCTAATTTCTCCATCCACATTTCAGCCTCTCAGTTTCGCGGACCTCTCTAACCTGCTCGCCCCCCACTTTCTTTGCCTTTTTACCCACGTGCTCCTTTCAGTGTGGTTTCGGTGGGTGGAAAACGAGTTCCTGTGGTGTCAGGAGGGAAGGACTTTCCCGAGACCTGCGTGGAAGGGTGGAGCTTGGTGGTTTACTTTATTGATGTTGTAAAATTAAGGGGGTTCTTCTTCTGACCTCCTAATGCCCTGTCTTTATCCATCCTGCCCTGGGAAAGCTCAGTGTTGTCTTCAGGAGGACTAGTATGGAGGCAGCTGCCCATGGTTTCTGCTCCATATTAAAGTCCAGTCCAGTCCAGCAGCTGGTCAGTTTAGCGTGTGTCTGTAGCTACAGTCTATGGCTGTGCTGCGGTATTCAGACCTCCTCCTGGAGCTTACACATGGAGACGGTGCAGCCATGGGCCATGGAGCTGCTCAGGCCATGTGACTATGGAGAGAGGATGCACAAGTGTTCCGTGGGAGTGCAGGTCACCCGGGTGAGAGACAGAGACAGAGAGACAGACAGAGAGAGAGAGAGATTCTTTGTTCCCTTGGGATTATATTAGTTTAGATTTAGAAAAGACCAGATGCTTTTCAAAATGACCGATTTCTCAGGCTTTTGTGGGCTTTGGGTGGATCCAAACCCCCTAGTTAGACTGACAGGCCCTGAGGTCCAGTACTTCCCTGGGAGCCCCCAACAGTCTGGTACTGGAGGGGAAGGAGGAGCGTGAGTCCCCGTGGAGCGTGAGTCCCCGTGGCGGCGCAGTGCCATTGGGTAATCCCCTGGCTAAGCAAGCAGACTTATGTCCCCATTTTATTAAACTCGATGTCCAGTTGTCTTTGCTCACCTTCCTTTCCTAAATAATTAGCTAAATACAGTCAGTGACATTTCAGAATAGAATAAAGAGCACACATTAGTATTTGTAACTCTAAGTCTAACAGAAGATCCCTAATCTTATAAGCAAGCAAACCGTGGTCAAACTGGGGTTCTACTCACAGTCACTCAGTTGCTGGCAGAACTGGAATAGAACTCGGAAAGTTTTAAATTTTATTGTAACCTGCATTTGCATTGTACCTTATGATTTCACTTTATACTTTATTCACTTTCTACATTATCTTATTAGAACTCTACAAGTTTCGAGTTATCTCCTGAGGTGAGATTTACTACAAAGAGTGTTCAACCAATCATCTCTCTTTATTAAAAGTGGAAAACTGATTCCTCGTCTTTCTTTTTAAAATTTTATTTTTAAAATCAAAGTTTGCATCTGTTTCCATTTTGTTTGTTTGTTTTGTTCATTAGATTCCATGTAGGTACGGAAAACAGACGGACAGCTGTTAAAGGGGAGGGGATTTGGGAAGCTGAGCGAAAAAGGTGAAGGGATTGAAGCAACAATCAAAAAACAAACAGAAAACCTCATAGAACAGATGACAGTGTGACGGTTACCAGAGGGAAATGAGTAGAAGAGAATAAAGGGGGATAAATGGCGGTGGAAGGAGACTTGACTTTGGGTGGTGAACACGAAATACAATATACAGGTGATATATTATAGAATTGTACACCTAAAACCTATATAATTCTATTAACCAATTCAATTTTTAAAAAAGCTTGCTTTGAGGTCTTCCAGTTCCATCTAAACTCTGCTGGCCACAGGTTCACAGGAGGGCCTCGCTGGGGACTCGGACTCCGGTGGCACCAGCGGAAAACTCTCGCCGACTGAGATTTCTAACATTCGAGTGTTTCTGAACCTACCGGAGAAGGTATCGCATTGTCACCCGCCCCTCTCTTCTTTTAATACGGTCTCTGTTAAAAGTGTCTGTGTAAGAGACAAATTGTTAACTGATCTGTAACCTGTAGATAAACAGCATATTTGTGTAAGAGTTCGAGGAACTAACCCCCAGGAAGCTGACTCCAGCAGCCCCTCATGGTCCTGCTCCGGAGACTGGCTGACTTGCAGCCACAGTCAGCAGACCTCCGCTGGACCCACTTCGAGAGAGTCACTGGAAGAGACTGTGCTGACTCACATGCACAGAGCTTTCAGCTCCCCTGCCCCTGATTTCATTATTCTGCGTTCCCTCTCCCTCCCAATAAAGAGTTCTGCCTGCACTGAGATTTAAGACGGTCTTTAGGACCACTGTCCGCTACTTCTCAGGCTGCGGGCCCTTGAATAAACCTTTCCTTCCGTCAGCCCCTGTCTCTCGAGTATTGGCATTCCAAACGGCAGGCAGCGGACCCTGAGTTCGGTGTCACTCTCTGTCAGCCCTGCACCCCCTGCAGAATAGTGCAGCCCGAGACATCGTGGCAGTAGTTTTAGCAGAAGGACTTTGGAGGGAAGGAAGAGGGGAGGAAGTTGGGCTGGCCTGCTGCAGGAAATTACAAAACGTCTGAACGCTGAAGCGACAAGGCGGTGATCGCCTCCAGGCTGGCTAATTGAGACTTGGCTTACTGGGGATGACAGCAGAGGTGGAGCAGTCACTGGTTTCAAAACTGAGATTAACAGGAGAAAAAAAAATCTAATTGGAAGCTGTATTAACTTTTCGAAGAGGCGCATAATGGCTGAGAGGCAGGGCGACTCTTCATACAGACAGGCTCATAATGGAAAGGAAATAGAAGGTTAATCCGCTGTGGATTCTCTACGCTTGGGCTGATTTAATATCCAAAGACCTCCCCTGAGCCTGCCTTCTCTTTGCTCCCTCTCAGGGTCAGTGTGGAACTGGAAGGGGGAGTGTTTATGTTGCACGAAGCCTGTGGGGCTGAAAAGGGGGGATAACCTGGAGGTGCCAGAGAGTAGGCCTGTGTTACTGCCAGATGCAAACAAACAACCGAGGCTCAGAGAGGTTCAAGGCTTTTGAGGACTCTGCAGCAGACGTCCTGGGGGGCTGTACCAGGACAGCTGCCTGCCAGGTGCAGCTGAGCCAGGGCCAGGGCATCTGAAGCAGGTTCCTGAGGAACAAGCTGGTCAAAGCTGCTTTGTAGGGGCCAGTGTAGAAGGGCAGGGCTTGTCAATGTGGAAGGGAGCCACGGAGACAAAGACCTTGAGAACAGAAAGGAGCTTACTGGCGAAGAGGTTTTGCAAGGGAGTTTAGGCTTTGAAAGCATCCTCTCTAAAGAAAATACATAACAGATATTTAAAGAAAAGAAGGAAAAGTTACCGAGACTATTGTTTTCTTACTCGATTATCATGTACTCAAGGGTGATTCTATGTCTGGAGATATCAGGACTTGAGGAGTTAGGATGGAAGTGCTTTTATTTTGTTTTTTGTTATTTTTAAAGGAGTCCTCATCTCATGGCTCCAGGTCTCATTTATTTGGAGATCAGAACCAGACAGGTCAGTCCTAATTCATTTCTCGTTTTGTTTGTGTTGTTCTCGGTGCCCAGCGCTTGCTGGTGTGGAGTGCAGTCTGCTCATAAACCAGGCAGAGTAAGAAGCCTGTTTAGCTTTCCCAGACCCTCCCACAAAGGTACAGATTCGGTCACATACATTTGCTTAGCACTTTTATGATTCACATTGTTAATTTGGTGTTTTCTTTTTAATGGGCTTGTTTTACAAACATAGGTATAACAAGGGATGTGGATTAATGCACAAATACCTCCTTATGATGTGGTTAATAAAAATAGAGCCCCAGGATACCAGGCTCGAGAGTTCGTTTCTGTCTGAAAGTTATATAAAGCCTTCAGGGATGAATTGTTGTCCTTTTTATGAGCTAGAAGTATTTTTATTGCCCTTATTTGTCTGTCTCTCGAGACCGGGATCCAAGATCTGCTGTCCAATTCTGCTCTCCCAGGTTTCTCCTGTAGTACCTAGAGCTATAGGGGCTTCCTACAGCTCCCACTGTTCCTGACCAGCCGGGATGCAGTGTTCTTTGCCGTCAATGAGGCCAGGATTTCATTAGCCACCAAACAGGTGCCAAGTCAATTTTTTTGGTACAAAATGTATAAGCATCATCTTCACATGTGATGTATAGTTTTTGCTCCTTCATCATAGGTTTATCATAGCCAATTAAATGAGATTTGTTCTTCTATGTGACATTTCTAGCATGGTCAAGGTTATAAATTTGAATTTTCCAGTTATATTTTGGGAGAAAGGAGGACAGATTCTTTGTAAACCTATATAACTAATATGATCTTGGAAAGTAAAAGATTTATTAAAGCACTTTGCATAATATTTAATCATGGTTATCCCTATTTTGAGTTATTTTGTAGAAAAGGCTGTTTGATTTATGTCACTATTTCGGGAATCATATATCTTAGATATTGTTATTTATTAACTTATAATTTTATTAACACCTTTCTTAGGTTTTTTTCCCCTGAATTTTGAGAGTTTGGTTGAACAAGATACCACTTAAGAATATTTCATTCCAGTTTAATATACACACAGCCTATTAAATTGAGGTTTAGAGACGAATCAAGAAGAAATAAAAGGATTTTCTCATGCGACCACTACAGAATACACTATTAATCACACCTGCATGCGTTTTATTTGTTCCTGGGCAATTGATTCTTGTTTTGTTGATCTTAGGTTAGTTAGCAGCGCACTCCCATGATGGTGTCTGCCTCCAGACCGAGATCTGTGGAATTCCTGACGTAGGCCCTTGGTGCAGACTGGCAGAGGTGTGCTGGTGACGACAGGGTCAGCGTACCCTGGGAGCCTACGCCCCGAGCCTGCTGCTTTATACCACCAGTTAGGAGAACCTGGGACTTACTGAGGCTCTTTCGACATTTCTTCTGAAAGACTCATATTTCTGATCTGTAGTTTATAGCAAGAACCTTTAGGCAGCTTCAAAGGAAAAGCAAAAACACTTGTTATTGATAAGAATGAATAACTGAAGTTTATTCATCAATCAATATAACAAATGACAACACCAGAAAAACCGATGGTAGGACTTGATACATAAGCATGGTGGAAACTACAGGGAGTTAATAAGTACCCCTAGAGTAAAAGCATATGGTGGACGAGGTGGGCACTGACAACCTTTCAGGGCCTTTGAAGTCATACCATGATGCGAGTGTTAGCATTGTTCCTAAGCAGCAAGGGTGTTTAAACCCAGAAACACCATTTTAATTAAAAAAATTCATTTGTTGGGAGTTGTTATGCCAGTCTTTGCATATGACCAACCACCAATATATTTCTATCAAATCTGAAAGATATTCCATTCCAAAGCATATGCATGTTAATAAGATTTCACTTGTATGTGATTAACTTAGGGATGCTGAGCTTCCTCCTGATATGCTCGCTCTTTCGTTATTGTGGGATTTGATAATATGGTGGTAAGTAAAAATGTAAAGACCTTCCAACATATCCAGTTATTTACACTAATTCTTTTTTTATAAGGAGGGGGAGCAAATCTTTGATACTATCCAGTCTGGAAAACCCCACCCCCCATAGTTAGGTTATAAAGGATGAGTTATTTTGAATGCGGGGCCTGTCTAGGAAAAGGAAATATCCGAAGTACGTGTCAGAGGAGATAAGGTATGCGCTAAAGTCACAGGTGGTTAAAGGCAAGAAATGATTCGTTCGAGACAAGAAAGAAAATAACCACAGGAACCTGTGACTATAATTATTAGAAATTCTAGTTTTATCAGAGGTGACACTTTGTTAAAATTGATTTCACGAGCAAGTGCAAGGAGTTAAGAGGCTGCTGAGTACAGAGAAGGTACAGGACATCTTCACTGTTGCTTGCTGGGCAAACTGTTACTCAAAGATCAATTCGCCATTTTCACAGGAAGAACATAAATTCTAGTTTTACTCTTTTTGTATACCACCTATGTAACATTTTTTTAAAAAAGAATCCACAGCCTTTTATCTGTCTCCGGGTCTACAAGCGAGGGCCCGCTGGTCAAATCCGGCCTCATCCGTTTTTTCACTTGTGGTCGTGGCTGCTTTTGAAGCCGGTGCCGAGGAACTGCGTAGTTCCAACAGAGACCGAGACCTGCGGTCCGCACACTGCAAGTATGTGACTACGTGGCTCTTGAGAGAAAAAGTTGCCAGTTCCTGAATTCTCCTTTACAAATAAACCTATCAAAAGTAAGCCAGTTTTGGTAAGCATTTTATACTTCTTAGTACTTCTTTCAAACTTGTTTTTTTTGCAGGTATTTTAAAACCAAAGATAATATAATTCATTTCCCCTCTGACCTTCTACAACTCATTACATACCATCAAAGTGTGTTTCTTTTCTATCCCTTTTCACATTCTTACTTGATGAACTTTAGGATAAAATAATTCTCTTGCCTACATACACCATCAGGCAGACCACGCCCATTATTTTATGACTGCATTCCCATTTCTTTGTAATGACTGTACCTAGGGGGGTCTCAAGCTCTTATGCTGGTGTCAGCTTTGTTTAACAGAGGCAACTGGCTTCCCTCTGCAGGTACAGAGACGTCTGGGAGGCAGGTCGCGGAGAGCAGCAGTCTGTCAACACAGCACCTCGCAGGCCAGCGGAGCTCCAGTGTGGGCTGTTCTGCCTCACGTGCACACACGGTGCACACTTACGGGTGGTCACCACCACCCACTGCAGCCTTCTTCAGGCGGGAAAAAGGGGCATCTAAGCTGATATGCCCCAATGTGTCTGCACCGTCTTGCGCACCTATTAACTGATAGCTTCTCCATAATGTATAAAAATGTATATAAAGCTGTGCTGGGTGTTTTGAATTCTGGGTGTTTTAGTTCTATGAGTTTTAATTTTTAAAGGGTTGTTCAAGTAACCAAACATTTTTCAATTTAGTATTAGTCAAATGCTCCAAGTTAACTAAGGGTTTTGAAAGTTTTGTTTATTTATGTTTGTGCAATCTGGAAAAACACAATTTCTGTTGATATTTTGAGTTTACTGGAGAGATGATTTAAAAATTTTTTGATACGGATTCTTAAGAATTAATTCTTTTTAATAAAGACATGGCTTAATTTAATTTAGACTTTATGACTGGTATTCTCCATAATTCTAACTAGACTGTGGAAATGATAATTTCCTTGACCCATACAATTATTTTAGGAAATTTGGATAGCTTAAAATGGACTTTTCATGGGAAGATAAGACTAAGTCTTGTTTACATTTTTCATGCTGCGATAAAACTAGGAAAAGCTTATTTTGTCAAGGATTAACCTTGATTAGAAGTATTGTCTGAACTTCAGTTTGTATTTATGTACACATTTGAAACTCTTAAACTTTTGCTTAAAAGTACTGAAGTTCCTAGAATTATTTCCCCTTACAACTTGCATGCCTTTTCTTGTTATCTTGGAACTTAGGAACCAAAGGCAATAATTTAATTTCAAGCTAAATTCTCCCCCTCTCTCTCCCCAGATTCTTTTTTTCTTGAGACACTTGGTAAGCGTCTCAAAGCTTTCTCAAAGCACTAGCACATTTAAAGCATTTGAAGTTCAAATGATTGTTTATTCACTGGAAATCCTTGGTTTATTTTAAATGTATGTATGTACTTATTAGTGTTTTTAAGCCAATCACAACAGAAGGGCTGCTAAATTTTAAAGAATTTATAATCTTATATATTTATTTTGTATTGTATTTTTTATTACCATTTAGTCCCCTTATACCCACTGCTTCCCAGCAGTCACCACACTGTTGTCCGTGTCCATGAATCCTTTTTCCTTTTTGCTCAATTTACCATCTAATTTATTAATTTCCAACAGAGGTAGACAAGGCATAACAATTTATTTTCTTAGAAAATATTGCACAGTCGCACAGTAGAAGAATCTTACCAACTCCTGGGCAAATCAAAGTTTGTAGCTGGATTTCTATTCATTTTATTGTAGGCTATTTTCTGTGGTGTTCCTTCCATCATTGGAACATTGTGAATGAAGGGAAGGGCGTAACCCTAAGATTTATTATTTTTTAATATTTTCAGTTAGCTAATTTGGATATTTCTACATAATCATCGACTCTCTTTCGAGGGAGGAGGGAAGAATCACGCACTCAGAACCCTTCTGTTTTTTCCGGAGGCCGTAAAGCACCCGGCAAGCCCACGGTGTTCCCGCCCTGCCTGCTCCAGCCCACGCCTCGCTCACCCGAACCGCTGTCATCAAAACTGTGCCAACTGCAAGAAGCCCTTTCAGAGGTCAGAGCCAGCCTTCCAATGAAAGTCATAAAAATAGCAGCCAGGCCAACTCTGCCAGAAGCAAATATCAGAAAAGAAACAAATGCAGAAAAAGAGTGAGTGAGACCGAAAATGGTGCTGTGACACAAGATTCTCCCCAGGACTTGGAAAAGATGTGCCCTCATACAGCAGTCCCACGTCCGGAGGAGCCACCTCCCCAGCGGGCGTCAACGCCCCTGAATGACACCCTTGGGCGTCTCAGCAGAGCCTCCGGATCACCCGTGGTGTTTTCTTCTTTTTAAGATATTCTTCACTTCTCATTCATTTATCCATGGCCGTGCCCTTAACATCGCAGACTACTGTGTGCCTGCCACAGGGACATTCCCCCGAACAGCAGGTTCCACCCTGGGAGTGACGGGGTGACGGATTGTTGGAAAGGATCCATTAGCATGTTCTGACTGTGAACCAAGTAAATAAGGGGCCTCGGACATAATTTAATCAGTACGTTATGCTACTGCGATGAATTTAATACAAATTAACTTAGAAACTTATTGAATTCATAGTCCCTTTTGGGTCATTACGTATTTGGCCACTCAGTGGATGCTACAAGTTGTGTCACTTGGCAGGAGTGAAGGGGGCACACGGTGCTGCAGAACGTTCCTCGTGTTTTCACCCATGCACGGGGAGAGCTGAACTGGGGGAGGGCCACCACGGACTGACCTCTGTTTCTCTCTCTGTCACAAGAAAGGCAGGGGCAGGAGCTCACCTATGGCTTACTGGGGTGGCTTCCCTGAAAGGACGGGAGATGGGAGGAAGCTTGATTTTCCTGGAAGAAACTTCTGGTGAAGAGAGGTGGGATCTTGGGGAAGAAAGGTAACCCTTGTTTTCAGTCTTTGAAGATGCAGAAACCAGTTCCGATTTCATGCTCCCGGGCTTGCTCTGTCCTGGGAGCGGCTGCCAGCTGAAAGGATGGTTCTGGAGTTCAACCGTCCATCCGGGCTCAACCCAGTTGGGGGGCAGGACCCTGTGATTCGGGGGGTGTGGTGGGATTTGCCTTTCATTAAGGAACTGCTCTGAAAGGGCTCTCTCTGCACCCAGGGAGTACAGTGGTGGTGGTTTGGAACACCCAGTTTCAGGAAGGGACATGGAAAACAAAGAAGAGTAGGAAAAACTCATCAGGCAATGACAGCTTGAGAAGCTGGAGTGAAAGTAATGGTGCTGAATGAATGACGAGAGCACAGACTACTAACGTGATGAAGATCTATGCTAATGTTCATGCGAAGAAAATTAAAATACCCAGGGGATATTTACAAATAGCAACACTTCCAAAGTCTTGTTTTCATAATTCATTTTAATAGCCCTTTTAGGGAATTCTGTATTTATGTTTAGAATTCATTCTTGGAGACTAAAAGAGCTCCATTCCTATCCTAATTTACTGGGTTGGCCAAAAAGTTCATTGAGTTTTTTCTGTAAAATAAAGGACACATTTTTCATTTTCACCAATAACTTTATTGATTTGGATATTTTTTTTAGTATGTTGGCTGTCTTCCACTACTGGCTTCTGGTGGGTAGAGGCCAGGGGTGCTGCTAAACATCTTCCAATGCATGAGACAGCCCCACAGCAAAGAATTATTTGGCCAAAATGTCAATAGCACCAAGAAACTTCACAAACCACTTTCGACACGTTCGATCAATCACCGTACCTTCTCCACACACTGCACAAATCTTTTTTTGCATTTCAGTTGTGTATTTTGAAATAATAAAGGCTACTATGCTGAAAATATTGTGTATCTTCTTCTGTCTTCAATATTAGAATGGCTGCACAATAGTTCACCAATTTTGATTTTTTTAAATGCACACTGATATGACAGCTGTCACATTACAGTCTAACAAAATTGTTTCAAATGAAGTTAAAGACAACTAAGTACTACTGGAGACATCATGTGGAAAAAATGTAAAGGTCCTTTTGGCCAGCCCAATACTTCACAGCTTGGATATTTTCTGTCCTTCTAACCACCTGTCCTCTCAGACACCCACACTGGAGAGTCCCCTGTGTCTTGGCATGCCTCTTCTTCGGAATTTTCTCCCAGGCTTTATTTTTAATGTATTTCTACAGGCCAGTAATGTTTCCTCAACTATCCAAATTGGAGTTGAAACCAAGTAGGTACTTAACTCCTTTGAAAAAAGGAAAAAGAGAATTTTCTGAAACGTTAACTAAGTCAGGGTAGGGGAAAATGGTCTTTACATTTGGAGAGTTTTGAGATCCAGAGAAATTACATTTGAACTGTGGACAACTGGTTCAAATTAAACTGGGAAGCAATATGCAAAAATTTACATGTGTGCAATATTAGAGTTAATGAAGCAGTTGATTGCTATGCAATATCATTTTAATAACTATTAGAAACTTTAATTTGTTTAACAGGGTTTTTGTTGTGTTTGGCTTACTTTCAGTATGTAAATTATAGACATTTTAATTTGGGCCACACAATTTTATAGACCTAATTTCTTTCCCCTATTATTATATTAATAGAATGTTTTCATTTAATATATTATTTACTCTGAACAGAAGCCTATCAGCAAAGAAAAATAAGCCACTACAGTTTGAGTTTTAAAATTTTAACTGAAGTTACTTTTCAGCTTTTCTTTTGTGATAGGGAGGGAGGGAAGGTACAGATGGCAGTTTAGAAGAGGGTTTTTTAATTAACTTTTTATTTTTAAATAATGATATATTTAGAAGAAGGCACAAAGAAATATACAAGGAGGTTCTGTGTACCCCTCGGCTAGCCTCCCCCAGTGTTACTACCATCTTGCACAACTGTAGTACAGTATCAACACAGGAAAGTGACGTGGTGCAACCTATAGAGCTTATTCCGATGTCACCAACAAGGATGCTTTGGGGCTTGGGTGTGTGTGGGTCTGTGCAATTTGATCCTATTTATTGCTCCCTGAATGCACCAGGATTCTTGACTGACCCATCACTACAAGGCTCTCTTGAGACTGACACCCCTGTAGAGCAGGGATGGCAAATTCATTCTCACTGGGGGCCACATCAGCCTCGCGGTTGCCTTCAAAGGGCTGAATGTAATTTCAACTCCTTAACAGTGAAGGAGTAGTCACATTTATACAGTCCTGAAATTATTTCGGCCCTTTGAAGGCAACCACGAGGCTGACGTGGCCCCCCGTGAAAATGAGTTTGATGCCCCTGCTCTAGAGGTACCCTCAGCCCCACCCTCCCGAACTTTTCTGATCCCTGCAGCCACTCACTGGTGCAGCGCATCTTTCTGAGATAGGCTTTCTCCCCACTCAGTTTCCCTGGCTTTTATCCAAGTTGCTGTGTGTACCAATGGTTGTTTCTTTATGTTGTTGGGTAGCATTTCATGGTATGTATGTACTACAGTTGGTTATTTATTTATTTGTTTGCTTTTTACCATTACTCACCTATTGTAGAACATGTGAGCTGTTTCCAGGTTTTGGTAATTATAAATAGAGCTTCTAAGAATAATTGTGTGTGAATTTTTGTGTGGACACACATTTCATTCTGTGGGATAAAGGCTTAGTGTTATAATTTCTGGGTGGTATGTTTAGTTTTTGAGAATGTCAATCTATTTTCCAGATTTGATGTAGTATTTTACATTTCTGCCAGTAATGTTTGAAAGGTCCAGTTTCTCTATATCTTGGCAAAAACCTCATATAATCAATATTTTTATAGTGACTTTACTGAGTTATGATTCATATGCCATAAAATAAAAAAATTCACTTTTTAAAAAAGTATACAGTTTTTAATTGTATGCTCTGTGTTATCCTAGTGTGTGTGTGGTGTTATCCTAGGAAGAGGTACAATCCTAGGTGAGTATAGAAAGCACATGGGCCTCGACTTTAGCGAGTGTACTCTTTGTTGAATAGAATAGTACACAAAATGAATGGAATTCAGCATAATTTGAGATCATGACTTCTATAATGTAAGCATGACTGTGGGAGTAAGACAAAGAATGACTAGGTCTCCTGGGAAAATCTGGGGGCACTCCCAGCTAAAGCTACTGCTTGTCCTGGGACAGGGGAGAGTGTGGTGAGACGCAGGTGGAGCAGAGGTACTGCAGGCAGCAGCAGCAGATGGGTGGTCATGGATGCGTGAAAAGGCAAGACGCGTGCCGGGAGCTAAGTCCAGGGAACAGGAATTAAATGGAGAAGATGCTCAGAATGATGTGAAATGTGCAGCCAGCCAGCCTTCTTGGAGGTCTAGATTGCCACCCACTGAAGCTCACCATTAAAGTTGTGCCGGCCATTTTATATCCACACCTTTAAAAATTGCTTATTTATTTTAGAGGGATGGGAAGGGAGGGAGAAAGAGAGGGAGAGAAACACTGATGTGTGAGAGAAATATCAATCAGTTGCCTCCCGCATGTGCCCAACCAGGGCCAGGCACACAACCCAGTCAGGTGCGGGATGATGCTCAACCGAGCCATGCTGGCCAGGGCCACACCTTGGCTTAAAAATTTCTTATTTAGGTCTAATCTGTTACCTTCTGTATTTTATGTATCCCCACTGGGCTTCCATTATTACTTCATGGAATAAAATGGGTTAAAAACAGCAACAATGAGTACGTGCTTAAGCAATAAAAAGAACAACATTTTGCCCTTTACATTTGCCATAAATTGGATCAGTCTTTATCTTCTTTTTCTTTTTTCTTTTGTAGTTGTTGTCATAGTGTGTAATGTATTAGTAATAATTGTTGTTAATTGCTTTCATTACACCAATTAGATGAGGCTCTTAAGGCTCATTACTACCCAGCCTCGCCTACATTATTCTTGCCTTTTCTAGAACCCTGCTGCTCAAGTGAATTCCCGAGTAGTTCTCGTCAGTCATATAAAGAGAGTTGGGTGCAAACTTAAATGCCGAAGAACAAAAACTGATTGGTCAGAAATGATTTACCAACAAACACATTTTTAAAGAGTGGGCGTACGTAGACTTAGGTTGTGGAAATGTGTTTGGGTTTACCTGAAAACCTCACACGGCAGGAGCTGTTACTGTCCCCTAGGACCACCAGGTTCTCAGTAGGTCAGAGGCATCTTCTGTCTTCCGGTGCTATAACCCCTTCCCTCGGTTTTAGCCGTGCTCATGCTGCCTCAGTACGGACAATAGAATTGAGTGGAAATGACGTGTTCTTAAAAGGAATCTGCTTCCTGGATTTCTCTTGCCTCTTGGGAAGTGGTGGTGGCTGGAACAGACACTTGGACACGCAGACGGAAGCTTGTTGGAGGCTTGAGGACCAGAGAGTTCTAGTGCAGCCGAGCCGCCTTGACCCGGGACTGTCCACTTACTTCCGGCCTCTTAGAGCAATCCACTTCTGTCCCATTTAAGCCATCACATTTTCAGGTCTTTTTTTTTATATATAGTAGCTTAACCTAGAACCTAACAAAAATATGTAGTTTGAAAAAAAAAGAGCTGTAGGTGGATCAAATGCATCTTTCTAGAAGAGATGGATATGGCAGGGCGGCAGGGCAGCAGACTTTCTTTTTTAGAGTCTTTTATAGATGTTGTCAATCTGAATACCTTTAGTAAAAGTATATTCTCACTTTTCTACAATCCCCACCAAGCCTTAGCTTACATTTATGTATTTATGTAAGTGTTTATTTATTTTTCCACCACCATTTATCCCCCCTACACCCTCTTCCACTTCCAAGCCTTATTTTCTTACATCTATTGGACTCACACATTTATACTATCCCTCTGGCTCCTGTGGACATTTGAGGTTGTTATTCCTGAGAACAATCCACACAGTTTTTTTGCAACTTGAAAACTCTCATTTTTTATTACCCCGTGATAATAAGCAGGGTTTCCTTCACGTGCTGTAGTCTGGACATGATAATGTAGACCAGATCTCATCACTTACACTCACTGGGGCCTGAAAATAACTGTGAGAAGTGCTGGGCTCCTGGGACTATCTGGATATTTGGATAAATATACCAGATCTATCTTACTCGTGTTGCTGGGGGAAGCAGACAGGAAAACAAATTTCGTGGGGCTCACCAAGGGGGGTGAAGATAAAACACGACACAGCCCGGGAAGCAGAAGAGCCTCAGGATTATTCTTCACTTGACACGACATTTAATGAGATGGTGGTTAATGAAGCTTGAGAACTCAGATATTTCAGCCCTTTAAACCAGCATCAAGTGAAACCCAAAAGTCGATTTTATAACTGAGAAAGAAGTGACTTTTTCTTCGAAGCTTGTATTCATCTTGCCTCCTGTGACAGCATTTTAGGGAGTACTGTGGATGTGAGGAAAAACAGAGGTAGAGGCCTTTGGGAGCCCTTGGCTGAGAGCGACCTTCAAGGCTCAGGAAGCCCAGGAGTTGCATTATGGGAAATGACGTGGGTAGGGGTAGAAGTGAGAGTCCCAGGTGGCTGACTTGGAAAAGCAAAAAAAAAGCAAAGCTGTGTGGGTTATCTGCCTTGCTTTCTAGAGACTAATGTACCTGGAAAGGAGACCAGCCCCCACTGGAAGCGGGGAGAAGTGGGCTGAAGATTTCAAATGGCCTGGGACAGTGTTTCTTGCAATTTGTCTCCAAATCACCAGGGATGTTTGCTCAAAACCCAGATTGTTAGACTCCTACGTAAAATGAGTTACGTGAAATATCATGGGGCTAAGAGGATATTTTAATATTTAATATTTTAACAGGTTTTTATTGTGTTCTGAGAAAATTTGAGAGTCAGTAGCAAGCCGTTGAGAAGATGTTGTCCTGAGAGTGTGAATCTGCAATGAGGCTGTAGTTGTTCACCATTCGTGGGGCTCCTCATGTGTTCCAGGCACTGTGCAAGGCATTGAACATGAACGTTACAACGAGGGGAGCAGAAAAATGAATGAAGAAAGCCAGTGCAGTATGGTAGGGGTCTCTGTAGTTGAGATAGGTAGCAGGTGCTGCGGGGCCCTGCCTAAGGATGAGGGGAAAGCATCACAGAGCAGCTCACGTTTGAGCAGGATGTTCAAAGGTAAGTGTAATTTCCCCAGTAAAGAAGAGCCACTCCAGCACATATCCCTGGGGGAAGGTGGAAGGTGCATTGCATCTGAACGTGGGCAGCTGTGGACGCTGAGCCCAGGAGAGCCGGATCTTGAAGATGGTTTCAAGAATGGCATGTAGAAGAATGGACATTTTCTTATAGTCTTGGGGTAATCCGAAGGGTACGTGTGGGTCTGTCTTTTGGAGGATCCGTGGGATCTGGCAGCGGAGGGTCTTTGTGACCACGTTTCTTCCCTGGAAGGGGACATCGTAGTGAACAGGGACGCGGTCCCGGTCCCCTCAGACCTTTCAGTCTGGTGCAGGGAGACAGAAAGTAAGCGAACACACAGACACTTTAGAAAGCAGTGAGGGCTATGATGAGGATAAATCAGGGATTTCTCTCTTGGGAAATATGATCTAGATTATTTGGACAAACCCTTCCACTGAAAACACATCCTCTTAAGAGTATGCAAGTGCTGACCAGTTGGTGAAACCAAGGGAAATTGGGGAGCCTGAGAGGCAAGTGGAACAATGAATGGCTGACTCTGATAAACTTGACCTTGGGGCTCGAGCCTTCCCAGGTGGAGATTCTAATGGGAGACTCCACAGGGCTGCAGCCCCAGGGTAGGTTGCACAAGACTCCCCAGTGCTGCCTGCTGCCTGTTCTCTCTGTGGCCTGGTTTTTATTCAGTCTTCCTTCTGACTAACCAGTCTGCTGCCAGTGAGTACATTTCTTTATTTTTAAGTTGGTCACCATCAGTTTCCTTCCTTTCAACCAAAGACTCCCTAGTCAGCACATTATATTTCATGTTTTAGCTTTTTATTTAGAAATCCTTTTGAACTTAAAATAGTCTTTTGGGAATAGTGCAAAGAACGTTATTTCCCCCTGAGTCATTTGGTAAGTTGCAGACCTGATACATTTACCCTGGAAGACTTCAGCATGCATTTGCTACATACTAGAACCTTCTCTCACATAGCCATAACACAACCAACAAAATCAGGACATTAACATTTATTCACTGCTGCTATCCACACCATAACCATTACATCCTTTTCAAGTTTCACCAATTATCACCATAGCATCCTTCATAGAGAATCCAGTCCAAGATAACTGTCTAGTGTTTACTGTCATGTCTGATCTCTTTCAGTCTGGGAGAGTTTCTTAGTGTTTCCTTGACTAACATGACTTGACACTTTTGGAAGATGACACGACCATTAGTTTGCAGAATGCCCTCAGGTTAGGTCTCTCTGACGTTCCCTCCTGATTAGACTCAGATTGTGCACTGGGGCAGGGGGTTGTAGGTGGGCAGCAGTGTCACAGAAATGATGCTGTGTTCTCCTTGGAGCCCGTCAGCTGCTTCTTGGTTTTGATTTGATCCAGTCCTGGTGATGTTACCTTTGACCCCTCAGTGGTGTTTGCCAGGTTTCTTTACTGCGAAATGTGTGCTTTTTTCCTCTTTGCGATTAATAAGAATTTTGTAAGGAGGTACTTTGAAATTATGTAAATATCCTGTTCTCACCAAACTTTCATCCATGTTTAAGGATCCATTGATGTTTCTTGGCCAATTAATTACTACTCTAGTAATTGTGTTGTGGTGATTTTCTAATTCTGTTATTTTTTCTACATGTATTTATCAATTGGCATTATACTATAAGGAATAACTTTTTTCTTCTCCCCATTTATTTATTTATTCATTTATATCATGAAGTAGTATTGTAGTCAATGGGTTATAATCTCCTAATATCATTTTTTATCTTGATGCTGAAATGGCCCTGGACTTGGCCAGTGTGGTCCCCTTCAAGCTGGATCGTGTGTCCCTTTAACACACGCTCATCATTTTCTGGGCTCATCCTTACTTTCCAGCATAAGACAATGCTCCAGACCAATCTTGTACATTCGCTGCCCCATCCCTGAATCTGGCACTTCTCCAGGGAGCACTGGTTCCTTTGAAGGAGAATGGTATTTAAAAACCAGTATCTGATCACCAGGTCTGCTCTGCTACACACACACACACACAGACACACACACAAACACACACACATTTATATTTATTTCTATATCTCTCTATCCTGAGACACATGTGTTCATGCTGATACTTCCAATTTTAATTCAACATTACATTTGTAACCTCCTTACACAACAATAAGAAACTTGGTTCCAATTATCCTTGACATATTTAGTAATTGGATCAACCCTCCCTGTATGTTATCAATCTCCTATAGTCACAACTTTCTTCCACCTTTACCCCAAGCAGATGCTGTTCTGACCTTTCTCAGGCTCTGACGCCTGACTCTGGGCTGCCATGGAGGCCCACCCCCACCGCACAGACTCCTTCCATGCTCCACCCTGGCTCCACCTCAGGCCATGTTGTTACCTATGCAGGAGCCCTGGGCATCCCATTGAGGCTCCAACACCTGCCGTTGCCCACGACAGCACCTGACCCTCAACACACGTTCCTGTCTTGCTTGGTCTACTTAACAGCTTGGGGCTGTGTTATTTAGAAAGGCAAGGATGCAGCCAGGAAGAGCAGTAATGTAGGAAGGCAGGCAGGAAGCTGGTACATTTTCCTTGAGGATATAGAAAATGAGTCAACCGGGGAATAGTCATAGAAAAGTTGATATAAGTAAATGGTGGAAAAGAGGTGGGGACTTACTTAACGAAGCCTTGGAAGAAGTCAGAGGCGCTGGAGGCAGGCCTCAGAACTGCACAGGGGACGTCAGGGGAGAGAGGAGCCGAATGGTGTGTGGGGGAGTGGAGGGAGGATCGAGGCAAGGGCTTTGGCATGAGGTTGTGGAGGAAATGGAGAGCTATCTAACAAGTAGGTTGAATAGAGGTTATCTGCAACTTTTTTCTTATAAAATTGCCAGGTTATTCTGGGCTTTTGGGAATGAGGCAATTTCCCAGAGGCAGGATATAGGAACTCTGAGTCATAAGA
>PVKM010024939.1:0-20228 GCA_004027735.1 Carollia perspicillata
GGGCTCACCCCACAATTCCGAGAGCATTTGTTGGGGGGGGGGCAAGCAAGGGACTTTTATTTTATTACATTTTTTACTGTGGTAAAACCATGTAACAAACCTTGACATCTCAACCATTTGAAGTGTATCATTTGTAGTGTTAAGTATAGTCACAGTATTGTGAAACAGGTCTCCAGCACTTTTCACCTTGCAAATCTGAAACTCTGCACCCATTAAACAGCTCCCCTTTCCCGCTCCCCCAGAATCCTGCTAACTGCCATTCCACTTTCTGTTTCAAGGAATTTGAGTACTGTAGATAACTCATATTTAATCATACAGCGTTTGTCTTTTAGTGTCTGGCGCATTTCACTTAGTATTACATCCTCCAGGTCCGTCCATGCAGTAGCATGTGATAAAATTTCCTCCCGTTTTAAAGCCAAGTGCTATTCCATTGTATGGAAGGACCGCATTTCGCTTATCCACTCATCTGTTGATGGACACTTGGGCTGCTTTCACCTCTTGCTACTGAGAATATGTATATGCAAGTATATTTTGGAGTCCTTGCTTTCAATGTTTGGGGGTATTACTCAGAAATATGGTTGCGAGATCATGAGGTAGTCCTATCTGAAACCCCCTACTACTTTCCTCAGTGGTTGCACCATTTCACAATCCCACCAGCATGCCTGAGAGTTCCAGTGTTGCTGTGTCCCCTCCATGGGTGATTCTAATTCCCAGGCAGGCCCAAGAACTCCTGCTCTAGGCTATTTCTTGTCAATTTTTCTCTACTCTTGCCGGCTTGAGGCTTTTGGGTTTTGCTAGGTACAGGGTGGGTCCATTCCACAATTTCAGGGGTTCCTGTATATGAATGGTGCCCCCTGGAGCTGGGGACAGCTGGTCTGGGAAGCAGGAAGCCTAGCATTAAATTCACAGATTAAGTACTGTGTGATCTTTGGCAAGTCACGTAACCTCTCTGAGCTTCAGGTCCACCCTTACAAAAGGATGGGGGTGTAGTATTAACTGTAGCAAAAGGAGGATCAGATGACCCAGGTATGTAAAAGCTTCTTGGACCTCTAAACACTATAGGAATGTCAGAGGAGATGACAGTAGAGACTAAGAGAAGAAACTACATGAAATACCAGCATCTATGGTTGAGAAGGATCAAATGGAACCAGTTAATACTGAGGACCCCTGCCCCATGGCATCATGGAGGAGCTTGTCCGCTCACTACTGCCCAGCATTAGCCTTACACAGGGTTTATGCTGGACACATGGCAGAGCCAGTGATTAACTGAGACATTGTCCCAGGAGCTACCAGAGTTGACTCTTAGAGAGCAGCCACTACGAGCCAGCTTCTTGGGTAAGCTCTTTGTTTGTTTAGTCCTCCTAGCACTGCCGTGAGGCAGGCGCTGTTACTATCTCTGCTCTTCAGACGAGGCGTGGAGAATTCAAGTAGCTGGCCCAAAGTTCCATGGCTAGAAAGCAGCAGAGCTGGAATTTGAACCCAGACAGTCTGCCTCCAGCATCCAGGCTAGTAAACACGGTCCTTATCAATAAAGAGCCACGTGGCTATTAAACCGTGATAAACAAGTCATCACTTGATTACTTGCTGGATGCATAGAAAAGAGATGTAGCGCAGAGGGCAACGTGACGCATTGTGATGGTATGGGGTGCCCAGGCATTAAATTCGCAGCATTAAATTTAGGCCAGGAGGGGGACTGGACCAACGTTCTGAGGCAGGGCCAGAGTTGGGCGGGGCGGGATGTACGTGTGTGCCACTGCCTGGACTGCCCCCAGGAGATCCCATGGGCTGAGACAGGGAGTCTGAGTCTAGGCAGGGAAGGGGGCCAGCTGGTAGCAAGCCCCAGGAGAGGACTGGGGCTCTGGGATGCGGCCGAAGCCCTGACGTGTGAACGGGAATGTCTCAATGCCTGAGAGCCCCTTTCGTGCCCCCTGATGAGGCTTGGAGTGGCTCGCTTTGGGGGGGTGGGTCAGACCTGGCCCCACAGTGGAAGAAACCCTCATGCTGTCCTTGAGAGACGGTTAGAAACTGGATGTGAAAACAGGGGCATCAGGGTGTCCTAAGCAGACAGGTGAACATCAGCGAACATACAAGATGCTTGCCCTAATCTGAAAAAATAACTCATTGGGGAAATTCAGGAATCAAAGCAAACTTGTTGGGAAGAAATATTTGACCTAAGCTGGCTGCTTTTTCTACTTGTGCTTATTTTATCAAAGAAGAAATATTGGAATGAAGGCAGGTTTACATGGAATTAAACTGTTACGGTGCGTGCCCCTGGGATCTCTACAGTTCCCGGCCTTCCCTGTACGCGGTAACACCACCTGGTAACAAAATATGCTGTCAGGCATATTTTGGTGTGAGTCCCTTCCGGCCACTGAACGGCAGCTGTATCTCTCTGAACTCGCTTTTCTCGGGTGTTGTGTGGAGGTTGTCTGGGGCATATCATATATTTGGCACCATCCCAGCCCCTCTCTCTTAGGTGCCAGTAGCCGCCTCCCAGCTCCTGAGTTGGTTACAACCAAATATGTCTCCAGAGATTGCCAGATATCCCTCGGGAGGCAAATTTGCCCATAAATGAGAACTGTCCCTGCTGCCTTTTAGGCAGAAAAGGCTACGTCTCATTCATACATTGTTTGATTCATGGGTTTGGCAGATATTTACTGTGTGGCTGCTGTGTGCTGGGCACAGGGAGACTCACTGGTGAGCCAGACAGGTCATGTGCCCTCAGCACCTCCCACTGCAGGGAGACCATGGGGTGAGAAAGAGCAGGCACCCATCCACCCCACCTTGGGGTGTGCTATGCTGGGCAAGCACCTGGTGCTGTGGGAACACACAGAAGAGATGCTTAATCCTGGATTTCTTACTGGAGGAGGCTGGGGGTGGAGCTGGGAGGTGGTCAAAGGTACCACAGAGTATCAGCCTATAGGTGCCAAAAATGCTCCCCTCCCTGTGGTTGATTAAATGAACCTGGGACCAGTTGTTTGAGGCTGCAAATGACATAATTTACTGCCCAAATCAGCTGAAAAGATGTGCATAAATGTGTCACCCAGAGGGGCAGTAACTTTGTGTTGACATTCAGAGCCAGGACCTGCTGATGTGTCTCTTAGGAAGACCAATAATACAGGGGACAGGTGGTTTTTTTAGGTCACCCCACAAAAGAATTCCGGCGCTACCGCGCCAAGTGGGGCGTTCTCCACCTCAGACTGGCCCGAGACCTTGCCAAAGCAGGATGGGGAGGAGAACCCCATGGGCTTAGAGGCAGAAATGCAGAGAAACGTGTCTGAAAAGAAACCTCAGAAAAGCGGTTTGGCCGCCCAGGCCCCTGGGCTCGGGTCAGAGCACCTTCCCCGGGCGTTCTGGAATAGGGCTGCTCGCCTTCCTTTGGAGAGAAGAAGAAAAGAAAAGTCTTTTTCTCTCTCGCTTTTGTAAGCACTGCTAAAGAAAGAAAGGCTCTGTGTCCCCACACTAGCCTTTCTTTGGAAGTCTTGCACGTAGCTCTGTTTTCCACTTGAATCTGCGTCTTACATTTCTGGGTTTAAAATCCAGACCTCCCTGAACAGTCTGGAAAACAGCAAGTGGAAGAAATGGCTTTCACTTGCTCAGAAGAAGTGGCAAGAAATGAAAGTTCCCCGAAACCTAATAATAATGAAACGAATGCCATTTTAAAAAGACGGTGGCAATGACAAATCGCAACCAATTTCTGAGGGCCTCGTGTGTACCAGGCACTTTCGTTGGCAACTCTTAACCAGATCCATCTCATCGGCAGGCACCCAAAGTCTGACGCTGCCCGGATAGCACATGGTGAAGCCGGGATTCAGATTTGTTCTGGGGAGAAATAAGGAAGAGAAACACAATGGAGTGAGTTTTTCATAAGGCTGAATTTAACCTCTCTTATAAGGGTTGCCCTTTATTCTGAGATTCACGTTCTTTCAATATTTTTGACAGTCAGGTATACTATCTTTTATGATACCATGGACACAGGTGTTGGCAACATGAAAATCTGATGCTCTGCCCCCTAAGAAATTTAGTTTACAGGTCTGTGAAATTCCTAAATTTGGTGGTTCCTTCGTGAATGGGATGCTCAGATCACACAGCCCCACCAAGAACAGCCCTAGCTGCCACATTCTATTACGAGTAGCCCCCGTGCCCACCTCTGTGCGTCTCTACCTGTTTTACACTTTTGCTTAGGGTTGTGGGTTTGTCAGAGGGGGAGGGGGAGGAGGAGAAAGCAGGAAAAATGATAAGTGACAACCCTTGGGGCAGCAGTGGTTTTCTAAGAAAAGATCGTAATTCTGTTGAAAATTGCTGGAGAAGAGAGTGCAGTTCAAGTAGGCATATGCAAATCACATGCAAATTACGCATCGCCCTCCTATTTCATAACCTGGATGTAGCCCTTGGGAAAATGCTAATGGAGACTAGTGGTCTCCCGCGAGCCTCCCTTGGTGATCTCCAGGAGTCTGGCCCTAATTAAAGAGTATTTTCCAGGCAGTGTGTGGCTCCAATGATCTTTATTTTAATAACTTTTCTCTCCCTTCCTCATCTCCATAGTCCTTTGGCCCAGGCTAAGAGGGCTCTTCTAATTCCATGGCAAATGGGGTAAGGAAAGTGGCTGGAGACCTGCCTGGAAAGTTCTAGAATCCTCAGGTAGACTTTACCGCTGCAGGGCTCCTGGGGCCCCAGCCCAGCTGACTCTCAGGGAAGGGGCTGCTTAAAGCTCTGGTTCCCAAACTTGAGCAGGCGTCAGGGTCACGTGGAAGGTTTGTTCAAACACAGCTTTCTGGGCCCCACCCGGAGTTACAGATTCTCAAGGTCCCAGGTGGGCTCGGGAACTGGCATTTCTGTTAAGTTCCCAAGTGATGCTGAGGCTGCTGGTACAGAGACCGTAATTTAAGAACCACTGGCCTGGAATGTTCAAAGTGTGGTCCATTGGTTACTGTTGCCAGTCTGCTATAGAAATGAAGTACAGAAATTTGGAATGAACACTTGCAAACGTTTACTGTAGTTTGACGTTACCCCAGCATCCAAGCACATGATTCGTTTTCTTTTTTTTTAATTGTTGTGATTACTTTTTCTTTAATTCATTTGTATTGTCTTTCATGAAAGTGTTGGTCTGTGATGGTTCAGTAGTTAAAAAAACAGCAAGCCTTTTGCCACAGATAGCAATTTAGTGACTCTGGCCTAGAGGGCCCAGCCTCATGGCCGGAGTTCGTGGCCGCCCCAGGCTGGTGGGAGGATGGGAGTGCCCGTCAAGAAGCAAGGGGACGAGGTCTGGGCAGGCCGGGCACGCAGTGGGCTGGCCCCGGAAGGTGGTTGGAAACACGTAGGGGGAAGGGGAGGTAGTTGGTTGTCACATGACTGCTGGAGTTGGGGGGAAAACTGGCATTTAATGGCTGAGTGCTGGGCACAGGCACCACAAAACATTGTCCTGCCCTAAGTGCCAGTGGAACCTCTGTTGAGGAAGAGTAGCTGGGGAAGGACAGAGCCACGAAGCTGGCCTTACTCCGGACCCCCTGCCTTCTCTTGGACGTAGGGATACTGGGGGCAGAGGGGGTGGAGTGGGGCACACCGGTCAGAAGCAGCTTAACCAGAGTGCCCTTGTTTGTACATAATAATCTTGTGTGTGTGTGTTTGTGTGTGTATGGCGTTGCATGGTGACCTGGGTACCTTGTTGGTTCCTAATGAGTACCTCCTGCTTTACACAAAACCGGTATACAAAAGCTCCTATGTAGCAAAGGGAAAGATTGGCAGGGGCTAGGGGGATAATTCCTTTTAAACAGATTAATTGTGGGCAGCCCTGCTATGATTTTTAAAAAAAAGTACCAAAAACATAGTTTATGCATGAGTTTCTAGGACAGCTATTTGCACACATAGGAATACTTGTTCTACCAAGAAGGTGGCAGTCTTTAAAGGCGGGGTGATTTTAGATGGCGTTATAAATTGTTTCGAGGGTCTAAAGGTGATAAATACCATGATAAGCGGTTCTAGGTGGAAGGGAGCCTGCCTGAGCCTGGGACTTGGCAGCCTGTCTCGTCACCGGCCCTCACAAGGCCCGGCCTGGGAGGCTCTTTTTTAGCTAGGAAAGAAAGTTCTGTGATTCTGACCTGCCATCTTTGTGGGCGGTGTTGTGACATTTTTTTGTGACAGTGTGAGAAATAATTACTTGCCTTGTGCCTTTGGGCCTATGGGGAGGCCACTGGCTCTTCAAGCTCAGCATCAGAACTCGCAGCCTGGAAGGGGGCTTCGTGTTGATCGACCTCTCATTGTATAGGGTGGAAACTGAGACCCCGGAGGCCCCAAACTGGCCCCAAGTTGAGCCTGTGTTAGCCTATTGTTGGAGGCTTACTGTGCAATTAACGGGATTTGGAGCAAGTACAGGGACAGTAAAGCCCCTCATTTGTTTCTTGGGCCAGGCATGAGATTCCTCAGGAGGGTGGAGTGGGAGGGTGGAGGGGAGGTGGTACGAAGGTGGCAGATAGTTGGCAAATCATCTCTTGCCGGGCCTGCTCCGTGGGCCGCCAGTTCACATTTTTTACGTGTACGCTTCAAAGATCCCGGTGCAGCCGTGCGGATCTGTCCAAGGTGCCCCGCCTGTTTTTTCTCTCTGGGGCTAATTCTTGTTGGTTTCTAACGCCGGGCTCTAAAGAGCCCGCTTTTCCGCTTTCTTTTTCAGTGAACACCAACTAGGGCATCATAAAAGCCAGCAACGTTCTGGGGAGGGTTGTGCCTGCCTCTTTCTGGGCCGGGGACGGCAGCCCCGCTTGAGCTGAATAGTCACTGGCGCGGGGAGAGGAGAGGAGAGCTGGTGTGTCATAGGAAGATCGACACATCGAGTTTTTGCAGCTACATTGGATTCTATGTCAGAGCCAGATAACTGCCAGGCACCTGAATCTGGGACCGTTCATTAGTTCAGCAAATATTTATTGAGCGCCTGTGACTTCCCAGCCACTGTGCCACCTGGAAACGGAAGGTGGTGATGATTGCACAAGGGATGGGAACATACGTAATGCCACCAAATTGCATACTGAAATACGGTGACACGGTAAACTTTATGTTGTGTGTACGGGGTGGGGCAAAAGTAGGTTTGCAGTTGTTCATATGGGAAATAATGCAATAACTAATAATTAATATAAGGATAAACTCTGTTTCGCACACTTGCAACTATAAATCTACTTTTTGCCCCATCCTGCATTTTACTGAGAGAGGGTGGGAGAGAGGGAGAGAGAGAGAGAGAGAGAAACAGAGAAACAGAATAAGGTCCCTGCTTCCAGGAAGTAGCTGATATTCTGGAACCTCTCCCCCACATCCAACCGTGGCCTGAACAAGGGGGGTTCATGGCCCCCATGGTGGGGATTGCCGGGAGGAGCCCACAGAGGCCTGGGGCAGCCAGGGCAGGCCAGGGAAGGGGGTTCCCAGCAAGCGCTGCCTGTCTGCCTCCCCACTAAAGGAGACGTCTGTTCATCAGAGGGCGCAGACTGTAGACAATTTCTCACTAAAACGTGATTTCTGAGACTTCGCCAGCATAGGGGCAATGCTGAGGTCTGAACTTCTGTGTGGAACTACTGTTTGTTCACGGAAACTTTAAGTGGCAGAAACCTTGGGCTGCAAGCATGGTGAGCCCCAGAGCTCAGGCTCTGGCTTTCTTCTGTCCGGGATGTGCTCCTGAGAGCTTCTCTTTCAAAAACGCCGGCCAGCTGGGGCTGCATAGCTTAAGGCTCGACTGTCCTCACACTTCCCGTGGGTCAGTCATTCATGCTCATGCCACTGGTGGGGCTGAGGGGAGCCTGGGCCCATCACTTCAGCTTTCTGAGCCTCAGTTTCTCCATCTGTACCAAGCCCTGAGATTCTGAGCCCATGGGATGGAGGGGCGTGGAAAGCATTTAGCCACTGGCCTAGCCTGCTGCATCTCTCCGGAACTGTCAGCTCTGAGCCCTGCCGTGCATTGGGCATTAGCGTGGTCTGTCTTAGAGTGAACACTGTGGTAGGATTTAACAGTTTCCCTATGCTGATATCCTCTCCATTTGGGTTACTTAGCACACAGGAGGGGCACCACCTCTTCCTGTGCCCACCGTGTCTCTCACAGCGTTGGGCACATGGCAAGTCGGGTACCGACATCGCTTGATTGGATAGTCTGTTCCTAAAGCCACAGTCTGGGTGGTGTTTCCAGGGGTAGCCCTTTTACTTTCCCCGCAACCCAGCGCCAGTCCGGGCCTCCGAGCTGGGGTGTTCTGGGTGGATCCGTCCTGCGTGAGTCACTGGCTGGTCCCGGCAGCTCCTTAACAGCCTTATTTTGGGACTGTAGCCCTGGCCTCTTCAGATGGGCTCAGGCAATGATGGCTGGGTCAACCAGCAACAGCCACTCAGAAAATTACACGGGTCTCAAATTGTTCACCACTTTACACCCTCAAAGCAATTTCAGAATCAATTTGAGGTTTGACAGGGAGCTGGTGGAGGTCTTGTGGGCCTGGAACGGCGTGCTGGGCCTGCTTAGCGCTTGTTATAATTCCGGTGGCAAGCCCCGCACACCTGGGGATCAGGGGCGCTGTCCTCTGTTGCAACCCAGGGAAGAAAATCAATCAGTCAATCAATGAGTGCACACCTAATTAAAGGTAACAAAGGCTCTGGGCACTGTATCCCTCCCCACAGTGTCAGGCCCGTAGAGTGCTAGAAGGAAGACCAGGCCCATTTCAAACAGTATTAAAATGAAGTCCCTGTGTGACAGAAATCAAATCAAGCAAGGCTGTCTTTTTAACAACAGGTGCCTAGGCCCCTGGAGTGGCGCATCCCTTCCCAAGTGCAGTCTTCAAGTGGGTCCAGACAGTTGCTCTGCTCTGGGAAGAATAAGGATGCAAGGCTGCCCTCTATTTGCAGCCGAGGGCATACTTTACCCCTCGTGCATGAGTGAGAACTTTGGGAACAGGCAGCTTGGCGCAGGCTCTGTGCTCATAGGCCCTGCACCCTTAGGGGCCGCACAGTACGGTGGTCAAGGTGCGGGCTCTGGAACCAGACTGCCCAGGTTCTTCCTGCCGCTCACCTACCAGCTGCCCCCAGCTGGTTGCCCCAAGAGCTCCATCTGCAAAACAGCGTTGGTCATAGCTCCCACCTCTAGACTCTTGGAAGGCTCACGTGAGTTACTGCACCTGAAAGGCTGAGCACAGGACCAAGCACAGCAGTCTTGCTCATCTTATTATCACAGAACCGTTTCCCCAACATGGGAACTGGTTCCTCTACTCTGCAAGGAACGAGATGAGTTCATTTTTGGTTTCACCTTGCAAAAAGGAAACGGAGGCCCTGAGGGGTGAGTAACCCCAGTTCACAGAGCAAAGTGAAAGTGGAGCTGAGCCTGGAATCAAGGCCCTTGTCGCTGTCTGGACTTGTGGCCTCGTCACCTGCTCCTGCCAGGCACCGTGGACTCTGTTTCTGATCTTCTTCAGAGCCTCACTCTGAGTTCTTTCACGCTTCTCTGTTTCATGGCTGAGATAAGCTCAAAGCATCGCCCCTTGCTGCATACGTTGTACTTTACCAGGGTCGATGCCGCTGCTACGGGAATGAACTTGCAGAATGCCAGGAACCTGCTCACAGGCTGGCAGGGTGCTCGGGGAGGCAGAGAACACCCCTGAGCCCCTGCTGTCGTGCCTCATGCCACTTTGTCTACTCAGTCCTTCCTTCCCACTGACCCTGCCTATGGATCCTTAGGGTTAAAGGGAGCATCTGAGGTCTTGTCAAAGGCGGGGCCAGGAGACTTCGGTGACAGTGAGCTCACTACCTTATTTGCTCTGGGCCTTTTATCTGGCCACCTTAGACACAGGCTGTTAGGACTGGCCTACTTCCCCGCTCCTCCAGTCTGATGAAAGAGCAGGTCAAGAGGCAAAGCAGAAACGATGACACTGAGTACTAAAGTACACAGGAGTCGAGAAATTGCAAGGTATCTTCTTCACAGTGTTGCAAATCGGTCCTGTTGCACAGGCACAAGTGAAAGCACCCCCAGTGATAAAAAAGGCAAGGGAGAGGGAAGCCGGGAGCTTCAGTGACCTGACCAGGGCCACTGTCAATGGGCTACCATCATTCTCCCCTTCCTGGCACCATTCGTTATACCTGTGAATGCCAGGGACTAGAACCTGTAAACACCAGACACTGTGCTTGGATTGTGGGCTCTGGGCTTGCAAAGGCAGGTGATCCTGATGACCCCAGGCTGGAGGATATGGTGGCAGATCGCATCCAAAGAACAGAACTGCAAAGAAATGCTTCCCAGATAGCTGCCAAGTCCAGAGCTTTGCTGGGACTTCGCCCTCAACAGAGCGGGAAGTCAGCGATGGAGAGTGGGTTTTTGGGAAAGGGCTTTGTGGAAGGATGTTGCGAGAATCCACCTGAGACATTCGTGTTCAGATTCATACATTCACATCCTGCCAATCCATGCTGGCTCACCAGGTAGAGAGCGGACATCGATCTGGCTGGACTTAGCCCGCTCTCTGTTATCGAACGCACAACAAAGAGAAAAATTATTATTTTATCTGCTGGTGTTAGTGCTCTCCCAGGGAAAGAACAGCTTTCACTGAAGAACTACCCTGATAGGTCATTTGGGTGAGAGATGAGGCCTTGAGGGCATGTTTGGAAAGAGAAAAAATATATCTAGGAAAGAACTCTGTGTAAGTACGAGCAGGAATTGCGGGGGAAAGGGAGGATCCTGGTTGGAGGCTGGGACTGAGTTACTGGCAACGGCCAAGGGGAAGTCAAAGAACAGGAGATGTCTGATTTTGGGTTTAAAATTCCTGAGGGCTCTTCTTTCTCCTGAACCCCTGATCTCCTCCTTACCTACCCTGTGTGCACAGTGCTGGGGGCACAGAGGGAGACCAAGGGGAGGGCTGGTCTTTTGTATGGGAGTCTACAGGACAAAGCTAAAGGAGCGTCCCCACCTGATGGAGGAGGGAGAGCATTCTGCAGAAGCCAGAAACCAGAGGTGGAGGTAACAAAGAGAAATGCGTGCCCCCGAGAGTGCTCAGAAATCTTGGTCGGATGTTGGCTTCCACACAGGTGAAGAGATGGCAGCTGGAGCCCATCATAGCTAGATGGGATAGGAGCTGGTTTACAAATGTCTTCTGATGAACTGAGTCTTTAGTCCCTTGAGGTCTGTCCTTCAGGGTGCTGGCTGGTCTCCAGGCGGGTTGCTCTGCCTTCCTCAATGTGGGGAACCACGAGCATCTGCCCTTACGGCCCTAGTCCCCATTCTTCCAAGCCAGCAAAGACAGAGAAATCAGAAGTAGAGCCATGAAAGGTCAATGTAATCTTAGATCTGGCAGAAAACATCCCAGGCTTCTCATCCCACCTTCCACTGGGCACTCTTCCCAGCTTCCATGAGCGCTGGCCTTCCAGCCTCTGCTCAGATACTCCAGTACCAGGGCACACTGCGTACGGGAAAGGCGGGCAGTTCCAGCCTTGGAAAACAGCATTCAGGAGCTCTCTGCAAGTCTGCAGCCCACTGTGCACCCACCCCCTGCCTCCATATCCACACTTGTCACTGCTTTCCACTCTGGCCCCCTCTTTGCACAAACAGCCCTCCTGGGGCCCGGGGCCAGCTCTCCTGTCCTTTGAGTTCTTTTCTGCCTCAACATCTTCTGTCCCTCCCCCTTTCTCATCTGTCCCGGGTGCCTGGTGCCCGATGACAGACTAATAATGGCATTCCTCACACATGACAAGCAAATAACATTACTGCATCCTAGGAGGACATTTGCAGTGCATGGTCAAGTAATGAGACATTTCTTATTTTCTGAAAACTTCCTGAAAGCCAGACCCAGGCTATGCTCCACTTGTGCCCTCTTCGAGGTATGTCTGCAGCCCAGGGGGGTCCTGGCTTTGAGGCAAAGCCGTCCTGTGGGCTCCAACCGAGCCGTCCTTGCCCTGGCAGTGCCCATCTCGTCCCCTCACTGTGCTCCGCCTGGCCTCCCTCGGCCCGTCTGCCACTTCACAGCAGTCTGTCGCATGGGCAGAGCAGTCACTGCCTGATCCTGTGGTCCAAAAGGAGCAGGAGGTGACCTCCTCTACCTATGTCCCCCCCCAACATTTTCTCATCACCCATCCCTTTCTGCATGTTATTTGCCACTTGCAACTCCCCCTGACCTCACCTCACCCCCTCTAGCCCTGCATCTTTCAGGGGGCCTTCCTGCTAACGTTCCCATAGGGAGTGAGAAGAACAGACTGGGGCTGGGAGACCGGGGCTCTCGTTCCGCCCTGCCACTCACTGCTGTGTGGCCTCGGGCCTTAGCACCCTCAGCTGGAAATGGAGTTTGAATAGAGGCCCAGCTCTGACAGTGTGTGGTTGCTACTTGGGGCAGAAACAGCTGTTTTCCTGTTGCACAGCCTGTGCACTCCCTGCTGGTCAAGTTCTGTTTCACAAGGGAGATGGCGCTCAGAACTCATTTGCCAGGCGGAGACGGATGATGATTGATAGAAACGGAAACTCAGGGAAGGTCTGGCCCGGTGTTCTCAGCTCTGGCTGCACAGGAGGATCAGCTGGGGAGCTTTAAAAGTACACCGGTGCTCAGGCCCCACCCCCAGAGAGTCCGATTCAACTCGAGTGGGCGGGGCTGAGGCCCCTTCGTGTTTTCAAACCTCCCAGTTAACTCTAACGTGGAGCAAAGTTAGAGCCACTTCTCTAGTGTCTTCCTGCTTTAAGTGCCGTTCTCAATCCAGCAGCGTCATAGGGAGCTTGTTAGAAATGCAGAACCTCAGGCCCCACCCCAGACTGCCCAACCAGAAGGTCTGGAGCTGGGAGACCTTCTGGTCGGGAGGTCTCAACCAGAGTGTGCACCATTACAAGGTCCAAGGGGATTCCTTTGCCCTTGAACAGTTGAGAAGCATGGCTTTCACTCCATAAGTGGTGTTTGAGGATTTCTTTTGCTTGTACTACCTGGTACTTTTACATAAGTGGCCACAAATCCACTGTGGCTATAGGTAAGACATAGAAAAATTTATATCCGACATCAGGTAATATTAACTAGGGAAACAGATGTAATATCTATGGTCTAACCATTTTTGCTTCTTAGAGGAGTTGAGCTCTCTCACCACAGGGCCTTTGCACATGCCCTGTTCTGCCTGCTGCGTTCCCTCTACTCCTAACCTTGGCCACCCTGCCTTTCACTCAGCTGACTGCTGCTCCCCCACAGCTGGAGCTGGTGGACGGCTTTGTCCGATCCACATCCTTTTCCACCCTGGCCTCCCACCTCATCCACTTCTCTTCCCGTCTGTCCCATTCGTGGGCATCACAGCCTTCCGAGGACAGCCCCGGAGTGGTCCGGGGCAGAGCGGGGAGATCCAGCTTCACAGCCCTGTCCATCTCTTCACCTCCTTTGTCTCTTCCTTCATTCTTCTCATGTCTGTGCAAGAAGAGGCCGGGAAAATATCTTTTCTGTCCACCTCACTGGGGCTTTGTGGGGATCAAATGAGGTAGGGATGCGAAGATGCTTTCTAACATATGAAGACTCTACAAATATAAGTCATGATCATTCTTTTTAGAGTAGGGGGCAGGGAATGGGTGCTGGAGGGAGCTGTGAGAAGGCAGTGAGTGAAGGAGAGCACAGTCCTTTTGCCCCCTGAGAGTGCAGACCCAGTTCTTACCCCCACAAGTACTCAGTGGTCAGTGCTCAGCTGGCTCACCCTGCGCAGACCCAGGACAGCCTTCCCTGTCCTTTCAGTCTTCTTGTTCCCCCCGCCCTTCATTCCTGTTGCAAGTGACACCCTCCATTGTCATCGTTTTCTGCCCCACCCTGTGCCCTGCCTGCCCCTGCTGGGGTCAGGACCTCCGAGCGATGTATCTTTGAGGCCTGGATGGGCTGAAACACTGTGTCTTCAGAGGAGAATGGGTGACATGGCTGAGTGGGGGAGCGAGAAAGGCCTTTTTGTCCCTCAAAGCCCATGCATCTCCTGATTTGCACTATTTGGACATAGCTGCAGTGCAAAAGTGCACTGCAAAAAAATAAAGCACAGTGCAAAAGTGCACGCAGGATCACTGTTTGTGTTCTTGCACTCTATTTTTTCCCTGAGGGCAACTTCTGATCAGACACCCAAATGCTCAAAGACGGATCTCCAGCGCTGAGGAAGGACTCAGGAACCTTAGTGTAAGTAGGGAGAGGGGCCCAGACAGAGCCAGAGACCGAGAAGAATCCCTCACTCCCACCCTGGCCCACACCCACTGTGGCCCAGCCCAGGCACTGGCTCCCTGTCCTGAGTCTCAGTAGCCTCGTTTGAAAATGATGCACACATGGCTGGGATTGTCTCTGCAGTGCCCTCCAGCTCTGAGCCGGTAATGTGGTGGCATTGGTCTGGGCCATCAGCAGAGAGTGGGAGGGCCCTAAACAGCCAGGTGCAGAGCCCTGGGCTGCCTCCTGAGCCAGCCTGCTATGTTAGCACCCATAGCCCTGCCCACCAGTGAGGTGCCCTCACGGGGAAGAACAGCGTGCAGGTCAGTCCCCAGCTCCAGTCTGCAGCAAGACAAACAAGGCCAAGGCCGTCAACTCACCACTCTGTCCTTGCTCTTCCAACACTTAGCGACTAACAGAAGAGACGGAGTTTGTACTTTTTAGCTACTGCAGGCACTTAACGTGTGACACAGGCCGTATCAAAACTGAGGCACAGATTTTCACAAAGGGCCTCCCCTGAAGCAGCAAAGAGCCTGGCCCACTCTGAGTAACATTTTATCCTCCTAACGAGTGTGTAAACAGAAGGAGGATTCATGAAGTTAATGTTTCTGCCTTGCTGCAGGGACATTTGCAAGCATTGATTTTCAGCCGTGATGTATGCCACTTGCAATGACTTCTGACTGAAGGGGACAACGCTGTTTGGGAGTCTGTGAGGTTTAAGACATCCTGCAATTGCCTGGTGCTGTAGCAGCGCCAAGCCCTGCTCTAATAGCACCTCATTTGTTAGGGTAACAAGGAAATAACTGTGAATGCTGCCATATTCCAGACGGACTGCATCAGCGGCTCCAAAACCGCTGAGCACATCCTAGCCCAGGAGGGATTTCCTTAGGTGGGAGGGGTTACCGGAAGAGAGGGACAAGTAGAAAAGTGGGAGGCTATAAATAGCCAATGCATCGGAGATCTTCTCTCTGGGGAGGGCGTAGTGGGAGTGGGACCAGGGATGGGTCCATGGGGCCCCAACCCTACGTGTGATGTTTTATTTCTAAAATCAAAGTCCAAATGCAAACAGCACATGAAGTGGTTACGTAATTGATGCTGGAGGTGGGTTCAAGGACGTTTGTTATGACTCACGTTTGTCAATATGTTTGGAATATTTTATAATTAAAGAAAAATATGACAGGAAAAAACAGCAAGGCACAGGGTGGCTTGTGTCGTGAGCCACTACCTGTGTAGGATAAAAAGACGGCTTGTGGATATTCTGGCGTACAGCTAGCATCTCTCTAGAAGGTCTCACGGGACATGGGGAGCAGAGGTCCCCCCCGGGGGGAGACCTGGGACATTCAGCACGTGTTACGGGAGAGAAACTTCACTGTACAACTGTCCCCCCATATCCCTGGGGGGTGCGTTCCCAGACCCCAGTGTGCGCTGAAGCCACAGAGAATACCAAGCCCTATATATTCTATGTTTCCTACACAGACAAACCTATGAGAAAATTTAATCTATAAATTAGGCACAATAAGAGATTTGCAACAGCAGCTAATAATAAAAATTATAACAATATACTGTAATAAAAGTGATGAGAATGGCTTTGAGGCCACTTAAGTAAAACTAGGGTGACCTGGACACAAGCACTGTGGTACTGGGACAGTTGATTTGACAACCAAGACAGCTACTAAGTGACTAACAGGCAGGGAGCATCTATAGGGTGGACACCTGGGCAAAGGGATGCTTCTCATCCCAGGCGGGATGGAGAGGGATGGAGCAGTATGGCATGAGATTTCATCACGCCATGAACAGTGTGCAATTTAAAACTTGTGAGTTGTTTATTCTGGAATTTTTATCAGATATTTTTGGAACATGGTGGATGATGGGTAACTGAAACTGCAGAAAGTGAAACTATAGGTAAGGGTTTAGCAGAGACCTGTCAAGGCTCCCCAGTGAGGAGCCCTTCCTGGGAGCAGCTTCCTGACCGGAGCAGCTTTCGGACGGCCCAGAGGCAGCCTGGAGGAGGAGGCCGCCTGCCAGGGTGGACTGGGCGCTTGGGAAGCCCTCTCCCCTCCTGCCTGGGGTGTGGGGGGAGGGCAGCCCTGGGTCTGCTCTGCCTGCCTGGGCTTTTCTGTGCCTTCCAGGAATCCAGGAGGCCACTGCTGAGGCTGGGAGCCTGGGTGGGGAAGCGGGGACAAGGAAGGCGGGAATGAGGGTGGTTGTTAAGGTACAGGTGGCAGGTTCTCTTGGGAAAGAGGCTCAGCCCCAGCAGTGCCCTTGATTGAGGGAACCCACTGGCCCAGACATGCTTCCTTTCCAGGCACTGACCATTGGGTGCCAGTGGAGAACGGTTTCTGTGGTGGGGCAGATTTAACTAACCCAGATCCCAGGCTGTGTCTCTAATGGGCCCAACCCAACACTCCTTCCTGGGCTTTTTCAGGTACTCAGAAAGGGACCTTTCCCCACCCTCTTGCCCCACCCACCCACCCAGCTCGTGACCTCTTCTGCTGCTGCTGCTGCTGGACAGCCGGTGTGGGGCTGTTGCTCTCGAGCTGCCTCAGGCCTGCCACCTAGACTCTGAGCTCCCTATGATCCGAGCCTGCTTTAGGCCCCCTAAACTATTTGAGCCCCAAAGTGGGCCAGGATCAGAGAAGAAGCTGCTGAAAGGTTTGTGAATTGAATTTGACTCCTGAGAGTAGCTGACTTCCTCATGCTAGAAACATTGTAGCCTAAATCTTGGGCTGGTTCCAGAAGGCAGCTACTGGGTGGGGGGCCAGGGAAGGGAGAAGCATTTCGCTCCCCACCCCCACTGGATCCCACCCGGCTCTTACATGAAAGAAGTCTCCTAGAAGGAGCACTGGACTGGAGGTCACCTGGGACCAGGTGTCTATTCCTACTTCTGTCCCCACAAAGCACTGATCAGCAAGCCCCTGAAACTGTCAGGGATAAGCCCTGGTGACAGCCATCACCAAGAGGAGCTGCTTTCAAAGTGTGGTCCCGGGACCTCTGCCATCAGCATCAGCTGGGAGTCTATTAGGATGCAAATTCTCTGGCCCCACCTTGGACCTGCTGAAGCAGAGACTCTGGGGAGGAGCCAGGCTTTGTGTTTATCAAGTTTGCAGCGGATCCCCAAGCACAGTGGAGTTCAAGACCCAAGCTTCTCCGCTGTGCAGGAGGAAGGGCGGGCCAAGTACAGGTTAGAGAGCCTCCAGAGTGATGCTGACTTTCCTGCCCCATGCTGGGTCTCCCGATTCCTATTCAGTTGCTTACGTTTTATGAATGAAAAGGACACTGGTGAATGGCAGGGTGGTGAGTTCAGGGCAAGTTACAAATTCTGAAGACCAAGGTCTGAGCTGACAATTTGGAAGTCAATAGCTCACTCAGCTGGCTTGAGGAACAGTGGTACCTTTCCCTGCCGCACCTACGGAGCTGCTCTGAGATCAGCTGAAATAACAGCCTTGCAGGTGCTGGAGGAGCTGAAGGCCTCTGCGTGGGGACAGGCAATGACCAGGGAAGGGCCAGCCTTGGCTATGTGGAAGCTGCAGCCCCCGCACGTCAGCAGAACCCTTGCCCTGATGTGAGAGTCCTGCCTGTTTGAGTGCTGGAGGGGGACCGAGTGTGGGGTCGGTAAGGCCTTGCAAATGGCCTTGCGCACTAGAGCCCTGCAGGAGCGGCCAGGGCAGCTGGGAATTGTGCTTCCTTCCCAGCACTAGCTCAAGAAGAGCTGGCCTGGGGCACCTGTCAAGGGGATCAACGTTTGGAGGCCCATTTTATAATGTGAACCAAGCTAGAAACAGAAAAAACCCACCTGGGAACGGGGCCTGGGGGTGGACGAGGGTGTGCAGGATTAATTTAATTAAGTCCTGCTTTGGGGACCAGGCTAAATTTAGTAGCTGCCTTGGCTGTTGGTTTGATTCCTTCCCTGTAACTCCCTCCCATCTGCCCACTGTGCTTCCTGCAGGTGATTAATTCAAAACTCTTGCGCTGGAATGTGCAGGCGCACCTGCCGATTGCTTAGTCCCCTCTCCAGCCTCTGCTGCCTTCTCCCTGGGTCCCAGGAGGCAGTGCATTCTGAAACACCAGAGCCACTTGCTTGCTCTTCTCCAGGGATGTAAACATCTCGTCCTTCCTAATGACTCCTGCGGTGGCCCGCAGCAGGCCCAGTGCAGGGCCCCTGCACCTTGCTAAGAAAGCGCCACCACCATGGGCCTGGATCTCTAGTTTGTTTCATTTTGTTGTTCTCAGGTGGCAGGGTTTAAAATGTTGCTAAGTCATAGCAGTGTTCTGGACCAAATGACTGACAGTACAGAGCCTTTGGGCCTGCACCTCCTACTGAGAAAGTGAAAAGCTCTTTTGCTACAATTTTTGGCCCGATTCTACCCTCTCCCCACTTGACAATCCGTATCTTTTCAATCTTTGGACTGTTTTTTCTCCTCCTGTTTACCCTCCTTCTTATTTGGCGGCCACTCTGAAATTTGTTAGTGTCTCTACTAGATTGAGGCAGTATGGAAAAGAGGAAGAGGTGAGCTGGGAGAGGATGTGAATAATAAATACTAAAGGCCAAATGATGATCTAGGCGTCGGAGCATTCCGTAATCATGGCTTTATTGAGGGCCTATAGATAACAAAGTAACAGAGAAGCTTTAATACTGCGCAAGACATACAGAGCTCTTTCCCGCAGAGAAATGGCCGTCTGGTGAGGGTGGACACAGGTCAGTTACAGGGGGGTGGTGTGCTGGCACGGTGCCCGCCCCTGGGCGAGGAACCCCAAAACAGTCATAGTTGTGGTGATAGCCATTGATTTCAGTGTTTTGTGCCATGAGCCAGAGTCAGTGGGCAAAATTATGAAAGCTTTTCCCCCCCTCACTTTATATTTCATATCATTTCTTGGGCTCTTTTTCTAGTGCTTTTATCAAATCCTGACAGATTCCCTGGTTTTTCTGGTCACACCCAGGTATTGAGGAACGGTTTCATTATAGGTATAGAAAGTCCAACTTGGTTTACCACCCAAATCTGAATCTCTCCTGTCGTTTTCAGTTCTAGCTCCCTCTCTACCCCGCCTCACCCCAAGGACCCGGTCCCAGCCTGGAATCTGAAGAAGGGCGTGGAGCACGGTGGCATCTCTTCTCTCTGCTTGGCCCTCTCCTCACCTCTTGTCAGCTGCTGTTTCTGGCCTCTCCAAGGTCAGGTGCAGGAGGAGGGGGTAGAAGAATAAAGCAGAGTCCTATGTCGATTCTGGGGTAAAACTGGGCCCCTCTGGGAGGCAGGTGCCCAAATACAGGTTATTTCTCTCCTGGGCTACTTTCGTGGGTCTAGGCAACTTGGAGGTTAGAGAGGCAGGGCTCACGGTGAAGAACCTGGGGTCAGACAGACCTAGTCCCAAACCTTCCCCTGTTCTCATTAGTAGTATGACTGTGGGCGAGTGACTAAACCTCCCCAGTCCTCAGTTTTCCCCAGAGTGGGGCGTATGCCTGCTTCCCAGGGACTTGTGGACAGTCATGACAACATATATACAGTGACCTAGACCTTGGGGCTGCCTAACAGATGGCAGCAATTTTTAGCTGGTTGGGTTTTCAATAGCAGAGGCCTGGCGTCCTATAGGGTGTGAATTAGCCCTGCCTCCAGGCTCCAGAAGGCTTGACCAGCCCTGCTTAGTGCTTCTGTCCCTTTCCAGCCCCTCTGCAGCCCCACGATGACACTGATGACACCGTTCCTTAGGCAACAGAACTGGAGAATGGCTGACTGCAGAGACCGTAATGCCTGTGGTGATGAAATGGTGCAGTATTTTCATTAGTTACAGGTCAATGTACACAAATGATTTTAAAAGCACTTTCCAAAGTTGCAATGCCACATAAACGTTAAGATGGCTTTTGTAATGACCAGGCCTGGAAGCTGCCCCTCCCAGCTAATGAGGAGGCCGTGGGGTTCAGGAGCAGGGGGCTCGTGCAGCTTTTTCTATGGGTGCTTTCTTAGGGGTTGTTGCCAACTCACCACTTCCAAGTTTCTCTTGGATTTCTTTTTGAAAAGTAAACAGATTTATTGAATAATTATTTTTAAAGTATATTTTATTGATTATGCTATTAGAGTTGTCCCAATTTTTCCCCTTTATCCCCCCTCT
>PVKM010024940.1:0-20197 GCA_004027735.1 Carollia perspicillata
AAAATTGGGAAAAAACCTTTACTCTCTTGTATTTTTCTGTAAAAACTTCTTGTGGGATACCAGTGTCCCATGGACCATAATTTTGAAAGAACTACATTCTGACAATATTTTTATGCATACAATCATTCCAAGTTCCAATCAACTGACCCAAATGTGAACTTTTGGAATGCAACCCATTTGTTTGTAACTATAAAGTGGTTTCCATATGTGTGCATGTGCATGTATTATGCAAATACATACAACCTTGCTCTTCTGTCAAAAAGTAAAAGAAAGAAAGAAAGAAAGAAAGAAAGAAAGAAAGAAAGAAAGAAAGAAAGAAAGAAAGAAGAGGTTTATCAGAAAAAAGTTTTAGTCATTGATGATATAACTTTGCATTATACTAAGTGCCAGGAGAGAGATTAATGGTTGATCTTCATTAGACACAAAAGCAAAAACTTTAAACACTCAGAGCCTTTGCCAAAATGCCACATTGATTCAATAGCTAGAAATACAAACAGTAAAGAATAGAAAAATCATGGGTGAAGACAAGCATTCTTGTAATCAATCTTTTATAAATTCCTTGTGAGAAATTAACCTCATGTAATACTGTCCAGTGTTCTAACTCCCTCCCTGTTCTTCCTCTTCCCCCAACCCAGAAATATCTGAAATTCAGTAGAGAACTCTTGTCACAGAATTATATTAAAATATTTAATTAACAGAAAATTCTGCTTAGCAAGCTATCAAATACAAAGTGATTATTTGGCAAGAGTTCCCAGGGATTTCTGAGCAACCTCTGTCCATTGAGCCATTCACTTGAATCAGAATCTCTGGCACAATGTTTATCTTCATGGGATGCTGTGACAGACTTTAGTTTGCAGCCACTTTTATATGCGACTTCCCTGGGCTTTCTAGAGCTCTTCATTTTGTGAACCTTGAAAGTAGCCAAGAATTCCCTCTTATCATCTGTCCTCTCTATAAGCCCTTGTTCCATTTCTCTGGCTGTCATCTATTCACTCATCACCTTCTGGAAAACCATGGAATAAGCAAAACAGAGGGCTGTTGAACCCAGAGAGATATGAGAACTCTCTCTGCTGTTGCTAAGGGGAGGCGAACCTAGACTCTTTGCTAGTGATCCCCTTCTTGCTTTTCTCTATGATAACTGTCTTGGGCAGAGTAATGTCCCCATCCTAGTGGTTCTTCCAACGGTCTTACTACCTTTCTCCTTCTTCCAATGCTCCCTTACCACGCATCCCTGAACAACAGTCTCATTTTGTGAGATGTCCTGCATGCGCACAAATGGGACGGGAAAACCCAGCTCCGATAATAACGATCTGATATCAGCGAAGAAAGGAATACGATCCAGTCAATATTGAATATTAATGAGTTATAAATGAATGGACTGACAGACAAAGTCTACTCTCAGATCTCCTGGAAAGATTTCTGTCTTTGCTTTCTTGCCCAAATGATACCCATCTTCAAACACTGTTGTTGTTCTTTCCCCTTTTAGGAACTGCTTCACTTTGCTGGCCTAATACTCCTTTGTTGACCAAGAATCCATTCAAGGATATGGGGGCAAAACCCTCTTCCTGTCTCCCTTCCTAACAAAATATTTCTTTCAATAGAATATTTGCTTCATTAGATTTAGTTTTATTATTTGAGAGTATCCTTGTGGGTATATATATATATACCCACATATATATATGCCCACATATATATATACCCACATATATATACCTTGGCTTTAACCCAGGTGTATGTATGTATGTGTGTGTATATATATATATATATATATATATATATATATATATACCTCGATTAAAGAATTGGTACTATTTCAGTAAGACAGTATGTTAGTAATTGGTTTCCTGATAAAACCAAGACTACCTACTATTTGGAAAGTCATTAGATAGTGGGGTCAGAAGAACTGAGACACTGAACGCTGCAGGATACGACTGGTAGGCCCTACACTGTTCTGCAGATTGTGGCTACCAGTGACTGTAGAGGAAGGTTCTGCAAAGCTGTAAGGAACTGTGGTACCCAAGTTAGGATATTGCAAAAGAATATCAAAGCAGGAATAGATCTTAGAAATTATAGAAGAAAAGTGTTGATATGTGCCTTTCAGCTAGCTAATATCTCCATTTTAGTTACTCAGTTGTTTATTATTTTTAAGTGTGGTAAAAAGCATAAAACATAACATTTATCATCTTAACTATTTTTAACTCTAAAGTTCAGTAGTGTTCCCTCTATCCACGTTGTTGTGCCACAGAGCTCCATAGCGTTTTCATCCTGCGAAACTGAAACTGTGTATCTGTTGAACAACTCCTATTCCCCCACCCGCTAAGTCCCTGGCATCACGATTCTACCTTCTGTTTCTATGAATTTGACTACTGTTTATACTTCATATAAGTGGAACCATAGAGTATTTGTCCTTTAGTAACTGGCTTATTTTACTTGGTGTAATGTCCTCAAGATTCATCCATGCTGTAACATGTGAAGATTTTTTTTTTACTTTTTAAGGCTAAATAATAATCCATTGTAATATAGATCACATTTTGTTTATCCATGCATCTGTTGATGGACATTTTGGTTGCTTTCACCTCTTGGCTATTGTGAATGGTGCTGCTATAAACATGGGCATGCAAATACTTCTTTGAGACCCTGCTTTCAATTCTATCAGATATATACCCAGAAGTGGGATTGCTGGGCCATATGGTAGTTGTATTTTTATTGTTTTGAGGAATTTCGATTTTGTTTTCCATAGCAACTGCACCAGTTTACAATCCTACAAATAGTGCACAAATGTTTCTTTTCACTCACATTCTCACCAACACTTGTTATTTCTTGTCTTTTTTGTAATAGCCACTCTAACATGTCTGAGGTGATATTTCATTGTGACTTTTATTTGCTTTTCTCTAATGATTAGTGATGTTGAGCATCTATTCATATGCTATTGGCCATCTGTATATCATGTTTACAGAAATGTCTGTGCAAGTCCTTTGCATATATTTCAGTTAGGGTTATTTGTTATTTCTTTGTTGTTATTGAGTTGCAGGAGTCATTTACATATTCTGAATATTAACTCCTATCAGATATATGATTTGCAAATATTTTTTCCCATTATGCAGGTTGCTTTTCACTCTGTCGATTGTGCCTTTTGATGCACAGAAGTTTTAAAGTTGAATGTAGTCTCATTTGCCTATATTTGTCTTTGATGCCTGTGCTTTAGTTATCACATCCAAGAAATTATTGTCAAATTCATTGCCATGAAGTTTTCCCTACACATTATCTTGTAAGAGTTGTGTAGTTTGAGGTGTTACATTTAGGTCTTTAATTCACTTTGACTTAATTTTTGTATATGGTATAAGAGTCCAGCTTCATTCTTTTGCATGAGGATATTCAGTTTTCTCAGTACTGTTTGTTGTAGAGACTGTCTTTTATGCCTGTGTTTCAGTGTAACTTTTTTCAATCCTTGCCTGAGGATATGTGTTTATTGATTTGAGAGAGAGAGAGAGAGAGGAACATCAATGCGAGAGAGAAACATTGATCAGCTGCCTCCTCGATGTGCTCTGACTGGGGCTCAAACCTGCAACCTGGTTATGTGCCCTGGGAATCAAACCTGCAAACTTTTGCCATATGGGATGATGCTCTAGTCAACTGAGCCACCTTAACAGGGCTTTATTTTATTTTATTTTATTTTATTTTATTTTATTTTATTTTATTTTATTTTAAGAGAGGAAGGGAGGGAGACAGAGAGTGAGAGAAACATTGATGTGCAATAGACACGTCAATAGTTTGCTTCTTGCATGCCCCCAACTGGGAACCTGGCCCACAACCCAGGCATGTGCCCTGAATGTGAATCAAACTGGTGACCTTTCAATTTGCAGACCAGCACTTAATCCACTGAGCCACACCAACCAGAAAGAAGGCTGTATTTTTTTTAATGAACACCGTCTACTCTGATTAAATAACACCGTATAAAGATTAAATGCACGGCCTCTTGTATCAGTCTGCATGAATGTAAGTACTCCACCATTTTCTAATTGTGTGATCTTCGACAACTTACCTTTCTGTGCCTCATTGTCCTTATCTGTAAAATAAAAATGATAGTATATCCCTCACAATGGAATTGTGAAGATTAAATAAAATAAACCTTGTTAGAAAATGCCTGATACATGTAGCTGTCCATATCTCCCAACACCATTTGTTGAAGAGGCTATTTTTACTCCATTTTATGCTTCTGTCCCCTTTGTTGAATATTAACTGACCATAGAGACATGGGTTTATTTCTGGGCTCTCTGTTCTGTTCCATTCATCTCTGTGTCTGTTCTTATGCCAGTACCAGACTGTTTTGGTTACAGTGGCCTTGTAAAATGAAACTCGAACACCAACTTACGCCATACACAAAAATAAACTCAAGATGAATAAAAGACTTAAATATAAGTCATGATACCATAAAAGTCCTAGAGGAGAACATAGGAAGGAAAATCTCAGATATTTCATGCAGCAATATTTTCACTGATACGTCCCTAGAGCAAGGAACATTAAGGAAAGAATAAACAAATGGGACTTCCTAAAAAAAAAAGCTTCTGCACAGCTAAAGAAAACATCAAAATGAAAAGGGAACCAACTATATGGGAAAATATACTTGTCATATGAATGATACATCAGACAAAGGTTTGATCTCCAAAATATATAAAGAACTCACATGACTCCACTCCAGGAGGACAAACAACCCAATTAAAAAATGAACAAAGGACATGGACAGACACTTCTCCCAGAAGGACATGCAGAGGGCCCAGAGACATATGAAAGGATGCTCAGGATCACTAGCCATCAGAGAGATGCAAATTAAAACTACAATGAGATACCACTTCATACTGGTCAGAATGGCCATCATAGACGAATCAACAAACAAGTGCTGGAGAGGTTGTGGAGAAAAGGGAACCCTAGTGCACTGTTGGTGGGAATGAGACTGGTGCAGCCACTGTGGAAAACAGTATAGAATTTCCTCAGAAAACTAAAAATGACATTGCCTTTGACTCAGCAATTCCACTGCTGGGATTATACCCTAAGAATCCTGAAACACTAATTCAAAAGAACCTAGGCAGCCCAATGTTCATAGCAGCACAATTTATGATAGCCAAGTGCTGGAAGCAATGTAGGTGCCCATCAGTAAATGAGTGGATCAAAAAAATATGGAACATTTACACAATGGAATACTACACAGCAAAAAGAAAGGAGCTCCTACCGTTTGTGACAGCATGGATGGAACTGGAGAGCATTATGCTAGAGACATAAGCCAGTCAGTGAAAATACTATATGATCTCACCTATAAGTGGAACCTAACCAGCAAAACAAACAAGCAAGTGTAATATAACCAGAGACATTGAAATAAAGAACAAACTGACAGTAACCAGAGGAGAGGGGGGAGGGAGATAATAGGGGTAAGAAAGTAGAGGGTCATCAAGGAACATGTATAAAGGACCCATGGACAAAGCCAAAGGGGAGAAAGATTGAGGGTGGGAGGTGGGGGTGGGTGGGGCGGGGGAAAGTGGTGGTGGGAAAATGGAGACAACTGTACTTGAACAACAATAAAAAAAGAAAATGCCTGATACATAGGACGTACTCAGTAAATCTTAGCTTTTATTATTGCCTACATTGACCCCTTTCGCACTTTTACTAGGACATATCCAACACAATTATACCTCTCTAAGGATCTTCAGATCACAGCAACATCCTCAATTCTAGATGCCACCAGCACTAATCACACTATTGTGTCTTCTTTATTGATGTTCCAACACTGGGAGGTTACTTTTCATTTTATCCTAGCCCCATAAAGCCACTTAGCTTGCTGCCTTCTACCCATCACACACTTGCCCTGAATGCAGGAAATGAGGGATGATCAATATTTGAAAAATATAAAAGAAGGTAAAGGTCTCTGTAGTTTCTCAAAGTTGGTGTTCAGCATGTATCGATCCATTCGCCTAAAATAGATTTGAAAAGGATCAGAGACTTTCCCCCCCTTTCTGTGTGGTCTGTTGTGAAGGACTGAGGTCAGGTGGAGCATGTGAGCGAGAACTGAAGCTTCCAGTACAGCTCGGTTTGACAGGCAGCTATCACAAAAATCTACCTGATTCTGAGGTAGCGGCACTGCCCATCTCTTTATCTGACCCATAATGCTGCTTGCATAAAGATAGAAGAAACTCAACTTAAATGAAAATAAGTGTATTAACCATTCTAGCAGCAGAGTAAATCAGAACAACCAGGAAGATTTCATAAATCCAAGCAAAGGTGAGTGTTAACATTTGTTCCATTGGTGTGGTCTGGTGCGGCTGGGGTTAACCGTGTCTCTGTGCTTTCAGTCCTTTTCAGATGAATTCTTTCTGTTAGAACCAGTGTTTTTTCCATTGTCTTTTGATCTCCTTCCCTTTCCATATTAAAAGACCTCTGAAAAACCTGAAGTGTAAATGTTGTTTATTAAAGTTGTTCTTGTCCTAATGTTAATGTAAATTATCCAGCTATGCTTGAGATATCAATGTCCAACTGATCTTAATATTAAAAAATGCAGTCATATTGCTGATTTAATTAAATTGATAGCTATCTTTAGTTCACATTATTTCAACCCAGAAAAGACAAAATGTCAAAAGTGGATATTAAACATTAAGACAGCTTTTATTCTTAATATAGGACACATCAGTATGTAATTATCAAATAAAAGGTTAATATGTCTTTAAAAACATTGGAAAAGAATGATTGCATTGTCAGAGAAAACTTTCATGGAAATCTTTAAAGGCCAAGCCTCTACATACAATTGAATATTATTCTGAATGGGCAATACATCCAAAATATTGTAATTACTAGCAAGGTAGGATGTTTCCTTCACCTTTGAAAAGCTTTTCTTAATGAAATAAAGAACATGTATTCTATGGTATTGAATCAAGACTTATAGACTTAATTATAGGCTTCTCTTATTTCTCTGATTAAAATAAAGTCAAAAGTAGGAGAATCACATGTTATTCAAATGAAATCAAAAGTAGGAGAATCACATGTTATTCCAATCAAATTTTGTGTGTGTGTACATGCACACATAGGTGTGTGAAATCATAACTCACTTTGAAAGTTTCCCCTCACTTGCTAAATCTAATCCTTGGGTATTACAGCTTGCAAGATACACAGCAAACACCTAGACGAGACTCATAAATATTTGAATAAGTGACCTGCTTTCTTTCAGTTTTTTCTGAAAAAAATTGTTTTCAACTTTTTTTTAAAGATTGGACTTAGATGGATCCAATAAAGATGTTATACAGTCATTTATCCAAAGGTTGTCTATTATAAAGTTTCATGTACATATGTAATAGGGATAGTAATTTGGTGCTGTTTGGTCCTGAATAATTCCTTTTTATTTTTTAAAATTTTTATTGTATTTTTTTCCATTACCACTTAAGCCCCTTATACCTTCTCCCCTTCACAATCACCACACTGTTGTCCATGCCTGTCAATCTTTTTCCTTTTTTCTCAATCCCTCCCCCTTAGCTTTCATCCTGCTGTCTATGTGTCTGTCTCTGTTTCACTTGTTAGTTGTTTGTTCATTAGATTCCACATATGAGTGAAATCATATGGTATTTGTCTTTCTCTCACCAATCATCAGAGAAATGCAAATTAAAACCACAATGAGATATCCTCTCACACCTGTCAGAATGGCTATCATCAATAAATTAACAAACAACAAGTGCTGGCGAGGGTGTGGAGAAAGGGAAACCCTTGTGCACAGTTGGTGGGAATGCAGACCAGTGCAGCCACTGTGGAAATACCTTAAAAATTTAAAAATGCATCTGCTTTTTGACCCAGTGATCCCACTTCTGGGAATATAGCCAAAGGAGCCCAAAACACTAATTTACAAGAACGTAAGCACTCCTATGTTCATTGCAGTGTTATTTACAATCACCATGATATGAAAGCAGCCCAAGTGTCCATCAGTAGATGAGTAGATAAAACAACTATGGGACATTTACACAATGGAATACTACTTGGCTGCAAAAAAGAAGAAAAATTTACCCTTTGTAACAGTATGGATGTACCTGGAGAGCATTATGTTAAGTGAAATAAGCCAGTCAGAAAAAGGTCTTCAGTAATTCTTGTTCCCAAGTTATAAGAAGGCTCCAATATCAAAAACTGGATGTGGCAGACTCAAATCAAAGTTTCTTTCAAGGCGTGGAGAGGACAACTCATCCAAAATTAAGGCTGAGCCACTGTATTGAGTGCTATGAGGAAAAAGAAGGATATGATGTAGAGCAGGGTGTCAAACTCATTTTCACCGGGGGCCACATCCGCCTCATGGTTGCCTTCAAAGGGCCGAATGTAATTTCAACTCCTTAACAGTTAAGAAGTAGTTACATTTATACGGTCCTAAAATTATTTTGGCCCTTTGAAGGCAACGGCGAGGCTGACATGGCCCCTGGTAAAAATGAGTTTGACACCCCTGATGTAGAGGAAGTCCCTTTCCAGGGAGGAAAAAAAAGTTTCTCCTGTCCCAGAGGAAGGTGGTCACAAGTTGGATGTGCAACTCTTGGGGTGGAGCTTTGAGGGAAGATGCAGGTGGCAATAGCTAAAGAGACAAAGTAGACTTTCCAGTTATAATTTAGTGGACACTAGTCCAAAGACTACTTCGGACTACCTACCAGATGGCAAAGGCCAATGGAAAATAATTAGTAAATGCCAAGTAACTGCATTTCCAAGAGTATTTTCCCAAATAATCCTATCTTTGGCATAACAGAGGAAAGAACATCCCCAAGAGGGAACTGACCTTTGAATTAACAAAATATTGAGCATGAACACAACTGTATAATCCAGAAGATACTTTAATTGGCAAGTTAAAGTATCTCTACTTCTGCCAATAAACTGTACACTTAAAATGATTAATAATTTTGTATGCTTCACAATTAAAAAATCTTTACCAACTTTATTCAATTTTTTTATCCTCATCTGAGGACATTTTTTTCTTCATTGCTTGTAGAAAGAGAGAGGATGAGAGAGAGCAAAGCAGTGAGAGAAAGAGAGATACTGACTGGTTGCCTTTCCGTATGTGCCCTGACCAGCGATCCGACCCTCAACCTGGGTATGTGCCCTGACCAGGAATTGAACCCACAACCCTTTGGTCTATGGGACGATGCTCCAACCAAGTGAGTCACACCAGCCAGGGCATATTTTACAATTTTAAAACATTAAAAATTAAATTTACTCCCTACCCCAGTTATAGGAAGTAAAGAAACTGTATTTCATTTGCTTATCTGATTATAATACAACTATTAACAAAATGTGACCCTGAACACCTCCCACGCATGCACACCACACATATACTTTCTATTAAATTCATAAGGCCTTCAGTCCTAGGACCCTTTTCAAACTTTTATTTATTTATTTTTATTTTTAGACAGAGGAAAGAGAGGAACAGAAACATCAACGTGCAAGAGAAACATGGATTGGTTGCCTCTCGCATGCTCCCAACCCAAGACCTGGACTGCAACCCAAGCTTGCACCCTGACTGGGAATTGAACCTTTAACCTCTCATTCTGAAGGCTGGTGCTCAGTCCACTGAACCACACTAAGCCACACCGGCCAGAGCCAAACTTTTCTTTATTTAAAGGGTTCTCCTTTTCATAAGTGGAATTCCTCACGTTTTGGGGTTTGGCATGTGATCTGGGACTGGGTTTTTTTTCTTCTGAGTTCCAAAAGATCACGTAATCACATTTACTCATATCTCACTAACAAATATAAAAATAAAATCAGCCTCGGGCCTGTATATTACAGCTTATCCTCCCTACAAATCTCAAAATCTAGAGTATTTGAGGAAGTGAGAGCTTTGAGAAAGTCATGTCTACAAATCACATTCCAAAGGGAACTTCGGAGGTGGTTGGTTCCACAAACTCTTTTAATAATAATATAAAGCCTCTCTGTATGTCTTGTTTACTCCCCCTCTCCATCTCTAATGTATACTCAGAGGCAGTTTTCCACACTCGTGCTTTCTTCATATGTGGTAGGTACTGTAACTGTTCTACCCCTAGAAAGCAAGAAACTCAGGACACCTTGGTCCTGGTGCAGTAATGGGGGTTGTGGGACAGAGACTCATTCCATAGTCTTCTCCAAGCTTGACTTTCTCTTCCTCAAAATTTCTCTACTGTAAAGGATTTCCCAGGGACTCTGAAAATGTGCTCACTCCAAGTCGGTTGGATGATGGTTATGCTTTTTTTGTAATTAGCGTCAATATACCAATATTTTATATCTGGAAGTCTTCTTCACACTGCTAAGAGGAGTTTAACTGAGCAAGCTGTGGACTCTTTAGAAACTATTCCCTGTGTTTATTAACCACATAGTTTACTTTTGAAGCTGATCAGAATGATAATTCATAGCAACATCCAAGTTGCACGACCTCTTTTGCTCAGTTGCTGGTGCCTCCCACTTTCTCACTCGCGGCTCCCACACCTTCACCCTCACTGTTCATCCTTGTTCCTCTTTGCTGCCCTCCTCCAACTCTTCTACCATAAAATGCAGTGTTTACGTCTCATTTCTCAGCAAAATTATGAGATGCATTGAGTGAATTCACATTAATACTATTTTAATTCACAACACTTTGAAGTGTCTACAGACCATTTACCAAGGACGCTAAATTATTTCAAATACTTGTGCCAAAATAAATGAACCAAGGCTTTTCTGATATAGTAGCGTAACATATTATTGCGGGTATAAATACAACTCTGTGATCCCCCAAATTCAGCAATCCTTATTAGATTCTTCATTAGTGAAAGTAAAAACTGTTCTGTGGTTTTTTCCATAACTTTCAGTGATGGAATAGGGCATTTGCTTCCTAAGGTAATTCAAACTAATACGAAACTCTTTTCTAATATACAAGTGCCTTTAGAACACCTTAGAGTTATTGTAAATGATAAGTAGAATTTATTAAGGTTATGAATTAGAGAGAAATACTATGTTTTCCTTGTCATTAAAAAACAATGCATAGGTGAATCTTTTCCCCCATATTTTGGCTAAGCAATGACTCTGATTTTTTTTTCTCTTAATTGTTTTCTTTGGTTCCAAGGTATTCCCAGCTGCTGAGAGTCACAAGTGCTGTGTGAATAGCTCCGTGACCTTTTGAGAGGAGCCAACGTTTGAAAGCTAAAATACAAAGGAAGAAAAAAAGTGTTTATTGAATGTGTGCTGAAAGGAGAGGTTCATTCAAATCAGCCCTCCTCCACCCCACACCCCACCCCAACCCAAATTTTCCATCTCCTGTGTGTCTCTGTTCCTCCCTGGCCTTCCTGGACTAGTAGAACTGCCAGCTACAGGGATGTGGTCGTCCACTCAGGCTCTTTAATGTCTTTAAAATTCTCCCTCTGTGTCCTTTTGTCTCTTGTAGGGAGGAAACAGCATCTGGCACCCCAGCTCCTGGGACGAGGAATCGGAATCGAGAAGCAGCCAACCTACTTTACGAAGTCAGGTGACCTGGGTTACTCCTACCTACCGCCAGCCACAGAAATTACATTTCGTCTGGATATGACCAGATGTCCTCAATTCCCCAGGCCTGAATGCACTTAACCTTGCTTCTCCAAACTGTTTTATATTCCTTACCCACACCCTCAGCTCCTCCATTCTTAGCTCTTAAAAAAATATAACAGACACTACAGTTATCACACATCTTCTGACTTTTCATCATAGCTTTGCATATCCTTTTCAAATATTCTCTTCCTTTTACTCTCTTTCACCTCACAATTTTGCTTTTTTGGCAATCAACCAAAGATTTTGTGTGCAACTTAAAAGAAATATTACAAGACAAACCCTCCCTGGTGTGAGAGCTACAGAATTATTTGCATATATAATCTCTTCCTGTGCCTTCTGCTAGCATGGACTTTTTTGTCTTCAATCCTTTGATGTAGCAAAAGAATAAATTATGGTATTACTGATAGAACATTAAACCAACAGCTTTCTGAGGCACTGGCAGTTTTAATGAAAACCAAAGAAAATTCAAGATTGTACATTTTCTTGTAAATGTATTTCCTTTTTCTGTCTGCTCTCTCACATATTATTAATTTTCTCACTTTCTTATTATTCAGTTTCCTATGTGCCAAATAATAAACCTGAAGTTGCCTTTAAGCTAATCTCTCCCCAGTGGAACTGTACTTGATGATAGAAAATTAAGGTACTGGAAATCCTTACATAGTATTCAGGGTTATAATTTAAAGATTTAGTTAAATTAGTAAACTGCAGCAATTTCAAAAAGACTAAATGAATTACCTTATCTAATATTTTGTCTTCTTCATGACAAGTCTTTGGGAAAAGTGGAAGTAAAGGTGTTTATATAGTGCCATCTAGTGGCAGATATATTAAAAAGTTCTGTTTCATCTAGGGGTCTTTCCAATGAGCGGGAAAACAGGTGCTGTTATTAGGGAGAGGTTTGCAAACTCCAAATTTTCTGTCCCTCCCTCCCTCCTTTCCTTCCGTCCCTTCCTTCCTTTCTTCCTTCCTTCCTTCCTTCCTTCCTTCCTTCCTTCCTTCCTTCCTTCCTTCCTTCCTTCCTTCCTTCCTTTAACATCCTATGGGGATAAAATCCAATCCTGGGGGCTCACTTTGTGTCAATGAGAGTTTTAAGCATTAATCTGCTTTGTGGAGAGCCAAAAAATGAAAAAAGAAAATCAGAGAAATTACTACCTTGGTATTTTATTATTTTAATTTTTATATGCTTATTGATTTGAGAGAGAGAGGAAGGGGAAGAGAAAGAGAGAGAGAGAAATGCCCATGCAGGAGAGAAACATCTATCAGCTGTCTCCCATCTGTGCCTCAAGCAGGGATTAAACCCTCACCCCAGGGAGGTGCCCTTCCCAGGAATCAAACTCCCAGCCTTTTGGTGCACCAACCAATTTTGCCACAGCTGCCAGAGCACTATCTTGGTATTTTAATTTTTAGAGTTTTCCTTGCCACTCCACTTCTATCTATCTCACTAAAACAAAACAATGATTCTGCTGTAGGAAAATGTTAATAATCTAAGAAAATTGCAATGACCATACCAGTTAAAATGTAACAATGCTCTCCTCTTCTAACTCTAAGAAGACTGGAATGCACAGGCATGAACAATGACAACTTCACTGTACTAGTCAGTGGGGGCAGTAGACACCACTGAGTGAGCATGTGTACTGTATGGCTGTCACATTCAAGACGACTGAACGAGTAGAGCAATGAATCTGTGTTAAGCTTCAACATTCCTCGAGGAAACTACTAAGATGATTCAGAAGGCCACAGCTATGGGCAGCTGATTATTGGCAGCTTCATTAGGACAATGCGCCTGCTCATTCATCATGTCTCATGCAGAGTTATTTGGCAAAACATCAAATCACCCAGGTGAGTAAAAAAAACTAAAATCACCCTTGAAAGAGAACAGATTTCAGAGCATTGATGAGATCCAGGAAAATACAATAGGGCAGTTGATAGCAATTGGGAGAACTATGTGAGGACCCAAGGTTCCTACTTTGAAGGGGACTGAGGCATCGTTGTCCTCTGTACAATGTTTCTTGTATCTTGAATAAATGTCTCTGTTTTTCATACACATGGCTGGATACTTTCTAGACAGACCTCGTCTTATGTGGAAATTTGTCCTTACATAAATATGATCTTCCTCCATAGTTCCCTAACACTTACCAAGGGGCTCCCTTGGTCTTAATATTTTCTTCATTAAGATACTTATAAATAGACTGGCCAGTAGCTAAGTTGATTAGAGAGTCGCCTGATACACCAAGGTTGAAGTTTCATTTCCTGGTCAGGGCACATACAAGAATCAATCAAATTAATGCATAAATAAGCAGAACAATAAATCAATGTTTCTCTCTCTTTCCCTTTCTCTCTCTCTCTAGAATCAATCAATCAATAAATAAAAATTAAAGGCCTAGACCTAGAGAATGTCAGGGCCACATTATGATTTTCATGGGACCTGGGCACTTTTGCCTTCATGGGCTGCTTCCTTCATAAAAATTTAAAAAATTGTTTTGAATTTTAAAAAGAATAAATAAGTAAATAAATATACTCATAACTATGAAAGTGAACATAACTTTTCAGGATGATGGGTTTTAGAATGCTATACATTTACCATGTTAATTAGAATGAGAGTGACTGAATGAGACATACCTGTGCAAGGAATTCCAATTAAAAAGAACCCTAAATGTCTATTTCTAATTTCATCTAACCTACTTCAGGCATACCTTACTCTATTGTGCTTGGCTTTGTTGTGTGTCATGGATGTTGCATTTTTTACAAACTGAAGGCAAGACACACCACTAGCAAAAGAGAGTCAGACCCACTTTATTGCGATACTCGCTTTATTTCAGCAGTCTGGAACTGAACCCATGGTGTCTCCAAGGTACGCCTCGATAACATTTTCCTTCCAGCCACAGAAAAGTGATCTCTTGATCACTGCCTGTATCCTCCGCCCGCTCAGTTCCAACATTCCCATTTTATTGATGGCATTAGCAGCCATTTCATAATTGGTGGTTAGAATTGACATGTAGTAAAACTTAAGCGTTGTTGAGATCTTTGTTGATTAAATAAAGATTTGTGAGTTAAATACCAGTTTAGGACATGGTGCTGTTTGAAAGGGCCAATCTTCCACAGCAGGAATTTTAGTGGAAGAATGCCAAACAGTGTTCATTTGGTGTCTTGTTTCCAGCCCTCTCTAGCGGTGCCAAGTTTATTATGGGTTAGAAACTGAACATGATCAAGTAGCCCATTTCTAAAATGTAATCATTTAATTTTCACATAATTTTATGAAGTCAGTTTAATTATTTTATAATTATATAACCTGAAATTGTATGATGCAAGATCATAAGGAATGCACTACCTTGCAACCTTGAATATGGAAAAATTGTAATCAAATCATACACAGAGATTCAATTAAAGTAGTACAGAACCTGCCCTGGCTGGTGTGGCTCAGTGGATTGAGTGCCAGCCTGTGAACTGAAGGCTGCTGGTTCGATTGCTAGTCAGGGCACATTCCTGGGCAGTGGGCCAGGTCCCCATTGGGGTGCATGCAAGAGGCAACTGATCTGTGGATGTCTTGTGCATCAATGTTTCTCTACCTCTCTTTCTCCCTCCTTCCCCTTCTCTCCAAAAAGTAAATAAACAAAATCTTTAAAGTAGTATATAATCTGTGTTGGCATCATTTTCTCTCCTTTCCAGGTGGGCATTAATTCAGAGTATTCCTGTAGATATTGTAAGAAAAGATTTCCTTATATGTTTTTCTGGTTCCTCTTAGTTCTCGAGCTTTCTAAAAACCTGTAAGACACTATTGTGTGCTGCTCTTAAAGTGTAATAATGATACCCAATAGTAAGACAGAGTAGCAATTGTCCGTGAGAGGACCTTCATCTCAGAACCTGTCTACTCTTCTCTGCTCCACTCTTGCCAATGACATGCAAATAGAATAGGCATCGAGGCTGGGAGCCAGGCTGTGTGACCTCATATTACTTCTCAATAATAAGGAAAGCATGTCTGTGATGTCCAAAAATATTTCTAGAATATATTGATTTTTTAAATTAAAACTTAATGTGTTTTATGGACATTAGTAAGAGGGAAAAGGGCATTTCACCTTTGAGATAAGCTCAAACTCAGAACTCTAAGGATCCTCAGAGGGACTTTTATGCTTCAGGTACTAAGAAGAAGTTGACCAAATGGGATGAACAGAAACAGCTATTTGTATCTTCATGGTCTGGAGTCCACAGTCTACAGTTATGTTGTTTAAAGAGGCAGTGTAACTGTGTAGTTAGAAAATGGGACGGTGATCCCTGTGTGTTAAGAGTAGGAGTGAGAGGAAGATGCACGGGCAGGAACTGGAAGGGACTGATATTATAGGCTCCAGTGGGAAAGGAATCAGGACCTGCTTGGACATTGTGCTTGCAAGGAGAGGCTTCAAGGGGGGGGGGGGGAGTCAGTGGAAGTGAAGCTGATAGCTTGGGTGCTAGGGCTGTGGCACCAGGAGTCTACCTGAGGTGTGTGGACTGAGCATAGGCGGGGTGGGACTAAGAGTGCTAGATGACAGACTTGTATGTGTATGAACAGGAATTATATGCCCTGCACTGTACCAGTTAACCTACAAATTATAGATTTGTAAAATAGCTCAAAGACAGTGAAAGGCCCAGTGACCCTGTAGAATCAGCTAATTCGCCGTTTTCTACTGAAGTCATCCAGTAATCTTTTGGGTCCATTCACAGTCTTTCACAATTTTTCCCTATGTTGGCAATCATGGAAATAAGAGATCACTTTCAGATGCTGCACAAAATCCTATTCATCCCTAAATTTCTTCACAAATAACTCTATGTAGAAGTTTTTCTGATCCCTTTAGCTAATCGTGATGTCTCTCTTTTGTGGTTCCACAATTCCATTGTGTCTCTTTTATGGCAGTATTTCATTTGACCATCAGTAATAGTTATGTATCATTCTCCTTGCTGGATTTTGTGTCTCATTTTTAAAGTCCCCTGCAGTGGGTATCAGAGTGCCTGGATATGTAATGTGCTTAACGGATATGCTTCATGGAATTTTGTGCAGTTCTTACATCCATTCAGGCTAGACCTAATTAGGTTTGTTTATAAGTTGAGATGGCAGCCTCCTGCAAAGTAAGATCTGAGGAGCTGATGTTTGCACAGAATTGTTTTCTACTGCATTAACATAAATCGAATAACTCCAGGCCTTGCTTGTTTAGATCCAGTCTATTCCCAAATTTCTCTCTCAAACAACTGTGAGTGTCTAAAACCATTTCCACCATTGAATTTACTAGTGAATTTAGTGAATTAAGACAGCATCTCTAAAAGGCTATTTTAGTACTCTGCTAGCCACTAGCTCCCATTAATAGATCAGCATGGAGTAGTTTACCAATTTAATAGGTCTCAACAGGATAATAAAGAAAAGGAAGGGGCTCTGACTGGTGTGGCTCAATTGGTTGGATGACGTCCTGCAAAACAAAAGGTCGCCAGTTGACTTCCCAGTCATGGCACATACCTGGGGTGCAGGTTTGGTCCCGGTTGGGGTGTGCATGGGACATGTAGGAGAGGCAACAGGTTGTTGTTTCTTTCTCACACTGATGTTTCTCTCCCTCTCTTTCTCCCTCTCTTCCCCCTCTCTAAAATAAATAAATAAAATACTTAAAAAAAAAGAAAATGAAGGGCTTCTCCCCTTCTTTTAAAGAGTACATGAAGAAACAGAACACTTAGGAGCTGTGGATATGCTGGGTCTATAATTATTAAAGATGAACAGAAGTCCTTCATGGCTATCTTTATCAGAAGACCTTACTGCTTTTTCCTCCAGTAAAATTAGAAGCTTAGAAAAATATTTCCATGAAAAGTATGAATAAAAACTTTTTTAAATCAAAAAAGCATTTTTAAGAGTGACTCTTGATTTTTGAAGCACAGGTTAGATAATGATCCCCAGCTAATATTTATGGGTTGGTATTACACTGAAATTTTCTTTATGCCACTGGGTATGTGAACAGAACAAGTTTAAAACACTGCCTTTGAAACTAGAAATGACTGTACTGGGACCCAGAAACAGTTGGCATCCTGGCATAAAAGTCACTTGTACCAATTATTTATGCGCTAAATGGGTGTAGAATTCCAGGTTAAATCACCATGGTTTTGATTCAATTAGCTTTTGATTCAGTGCCTATGTCTTTAGTGACAAAGTTGTTGCAGGAAAAGTTGAGCTTCAGAAAAGTTTTACCTAGCTAAGTTTCCCCTGAAGGGAGGAAGCCAGTCACACAGAATTTACATTGACAAATAAAACCACAGTGCATGTCTACTCCCTGTGGATTTTAATTTGCAGCAACAATAAACTGCAAGTAATAGGCCTTAGGTTGAATGGTTGAATATAAAGTTCAAATCAGACTTCAGAGGACATGAGTTGAAAGAGGTGAGATAAGTGTCATAGGCCAACTGGTCTGAGAAGCCTTTCAAATGCCTGTCTTTTCGCATGTCGATAGGGTGGTTTTATCTCCCACCCTAGATATCTTAATTTGAATCTTTTCATTTTAATTAATTTTTTCAACTCAGGTTGCACCCTGCACTCACAGCACCCAGGGGAGAGGGACAGTGAACATGACCAGGTGAAAATTTTAACCTGTCAGAGCATGAATTTCCCAACTGAGGCTTCCCCTTTGAGAACACTTTCTTCTCCAGATACACTGTTCATGCTGCTTTTTTCCCTCGTTTATTCATTAAATAATTCTTTCACTTTTACATTTTTTATTTATTCAGTCATGTTCTTTTATTCATTTCTTCAATAAACAACACCTATTGAGAACCTATGGTGTTTCTTAATGGAGATGCTATTGGTGTTTGGGGGAAATCATTCTTTGTGCAGGGCTGTCCAGTGTGTTGTAAAACATCTATTATCTTTAAGAAATCCACGAAACAGTTCTCAATCCCAGAGCACCCTAACTCTATGCCCCACTTCCATTTCCAGACATCACGGGGGAAGAACTCTGGGTATGATCCACTGCCAGAAAGATATCAGCTGAATAACACAAGGGCGTGGACCTCAAGAAGTTAGTAGTTTTGTGGAGAAAACAGATAAGTAAATACAATACAGTGATACATGCTATGAAGAAATAAGCACAAACTAATGATTCCTGGAGATACTCAACAAGCTTCTCAGAGAAAGAAATCCTTAAGCTAAGTCTTTAAGCATAAGCAAAAATTAGCTAGATGAAGATTTCTAGGCATTAGAAGAGGTCCAAAGGCCATGTTAGAGTTCAGAAAAATGGTTTAGAAGAGCTGCAAACAATTTCATGCAGGCTGGGTGCATGGAATTGGTGTTAGGGGAGTGGTGATTAAGAAGACAGAATATGTGATTGTAAGGAAGGTGTTCCAGGCCAGGCTGAAATATTTAAACTTTATTCTTAGGATTATGGGGCGTGGAAGTAGTAGGATCAGATCTGAGAGTAATTCAGGAGAGCAAATTCACTTTAATGAATTTCAGTAAATACTTAAATGGATACAGTAAGAACTGCTAACACCGTTCAGCCAAAGCCCCCTAAGACACATCTTTAGGTGAACAAGTTGGTTTTATTACCTGTGGCAAGGGAGAAAACACTGGGAGGAACTGAGGGGTGTTTCAGTAAGAGAGTGAAAGAACCTATTAATCAGGTTTGAGCTTTAGTTGGGGAATTGGAGGACAGTCTAAGAAAATGGGTGTTTACTCACTATCAAAAAGCAAAGGTAAGTCTATGATTGAGTATTTCAATAAATCTTATCTATAGGGAGGGCAGACTAGAGGGAGGATGGGTAAAGAAGTAGTTGTCAGCCCTGGCTGGTGTGGCTCAGGGTTTGAGTGCCAGCCTGAGAATCAAAAGGTCACCAGTTCAATTCCTAGTCTAGGGCCTGGGTTGCAGGCCAGGTCCCCAGTAGGGGGCATGCGAGAGGCAACCACACATTGATGTTTCTCTCCCTCTCTTTCTCCCTCCCTTCCCCTCTCTAAAAAATAAATAAATAAAATCTTCAAAAAATCAAAATAAAAGAAATAGTTGTAGTTCATATTAGTTAGGAGAGTTTACTGTAGGTTGATTTGGGGTTATGATTGAGTTGATCATGTGCAACAAGAAGGTCAAGGGAATTAAATGACTTGGCAGAGGAATTATTAAAATGATGGTATTGGACTCAATAGGCATGAAGGTACCTGGTAAAATTCTCCTTTTTTCTATCTTGTCTTCTTAGGGCCACATGTGCATTTTCCATGCTATTATCTAATCTAATTAAATTCAAATAAATGATTATTTATAAGTATTCTCCTGTGCTAAATTTTGTGAAAATATAGAAGTCTAGGTTTCTATTTCTAATACTTATACTATATCATTAGGGAGTTCACACACACACACACACCATTCACCCATTCATTTATTAAATCCTTCCCTCCCTCCCTCCCTCCCTTCCTCTCTTTCATGGAATTTATTGGGATGACATTAGTTAATAAAATTACATTGGTTTCAGGTATACAATCTATAATACATCATCTGTATATTGTATTTTGTGTTTACCACCCTCATATATTAAACTCTTAAAAGCAAGACAAGACAAAATATGAGGAAGAGCTCAAGTGAATTTTACAGATGGCAAGTGCAATGGGCTTTGAAAGGAACTAGAAGGCAATCTGTGCTGTTCAGCGAATGTGGTGTGAGTAGAGGAAATTCCCCAGGGCTCT
>PVKM010024941.1:0-20225 GCA_004027735.1 Carollia perspicillata
AAAAAACAACCTGTTCAGTTCTCATGGATAGACCCCGTGATTATTTCTGTTTTACGTATTAAGAAACTGAGGCAAAATGAGGTTAAGGAATTTGCCCAAGGTCAAGCATCTGGTAATTGTAAAAGACAAATTCAAGATAAACTATTCTCCCAACATAAACCAAACTTCCACTGACTGCAAGTAAGCATTCTATAAAAGCAGCCACCATTTACCATAACCTAGAGAATGAGAAAAAAAATCAGTGAAAGAACAATCTGCCTTTGGACTTGACTCTCGCTCTCTATGGGCTTGTAGATGGCATTCTATAGTACCCAGAGTCCTGAGGGAGGCCTGGGGGTTCAGAGGGAAGCCCTATAAGCCTGGAGGCCCCCATTTCTGCCAAAGTATCACCAGATTTTTTCTGTTTCATTAATTAGAGGTTCCCACATACAATTTCATTTGGAATATAAGATTCTAGTACTATTAAAGTTTAAGACTACTATTTCACTAGATATTTTAGAAGAAAAATTCTTCTTTGGGATCTCTTCTCTTAATCCATTTTACTGCATTTACTACTAGGGTAAAATAAGAGGTCTGTCCAGAAAAGTCCAACCATTGTTAATATAATGAGAACAGTTTGCATAACATTGATGTAACCTGGCAGCCAAGGAGAGCGGGCTGGAATGCACATGTGTGAATGATGACAACTTCACTGTACTATTCAGTGGGAATGGTAGACCATGTTGAATGAGTGTGTGCACGGTTGGCCATTGCATTCAAAACGATTTAGTGAGTAGAGCAACAAATCTGCATCAAATTTTGCATTAAGCTTGAACATTCCTCCATAAAAAATACTTGGATAATTCTGAAGGCTGCAGCTATGGGCAACTGGTGATTGGCAGCTTCATCACGACAGCACACCCATTCATGCATCACATCTCATGCAGTTTCTTAGAAAAATGTCGAATCACCCAGGTGACTCAGCCTTCCTACAGCCCAGATTTGGTACCCTGCAACTTCTGGCTTTGCCCCAAACTAAAATCACCTTTGAAAAGGAAGAAATTTCGAACCATCAGTGAGATTCAGGAAAATATGATGGGGCAGCTGATGGCAATTGAGAGAACTGTGTGAGGTCCCAAGGTGCCTGCTTTGAAGGGGACTGAGGTATCATTATTCTATGTACAATGTTTCTTGTATCTTGTACCTTCTTCAATAAATGTCTCTATTTTCCCTATTTTTTACAGCTGGATACTTTCTGGACAGACTTCATGTATCTACTTGTGTAGCTCCCTTTCTATATGGTTGAGTTCCCTGAGATCAAGAATAGGATCTCTTTGTATCTTTATGTTCCCAACCCTTAGCCTAATATTTGGTTCATAGTAAAAATTTCAACAAATATTTGAATAAATAAAGGGATGGTTAAGGTAAGGAGGGATGCTGTAACAAACCATAAAATTTGGGGAGACATAATAGATGTTTATTTCTTGCTTATGAAAAGTGCAATCAGATGTCCAGAAGGTGGCCTTCCACACAGTGATTCAGGGACCCAGGCTCCTTCCGCCTTGTGGCCCTACCAATCCTTACTCCTTAGTCCTTTATCTATAACTGGAAGATGTGGAAAGAAAGCAGGTGGAGCCTGTGGTCAGAACAGTAACTAGGCCCCATTTGGAGCAATGGTTGTACTGAAAGGTAAAGTCCCAACAACTCTTCTTCACTATGGAAGAAGATAACTTTGGTGGACAGCTAGCCAGCCACTTGTTCCACAGTGATTTCAAGAGAAATGTCAGCATGAAAGCAAGACTCAAGGCATAAGAGATGTCCTGGAAGAAAAAAGTGGGTCCCTAATCACTTTCTACCTAAAAACACACAAGTATGTAAATATAGCTATAAAGATACAAAATTAATATTTCTCATGAAGTTTTCATTGCATTTTACCATCATAAGCTAGACTTGCTACCTACTGGCACACAAATGGTTGAAAACTAAAATACAGATCAGCCTCGGGTCAACAATCCCACCATGTATGAAGTGTCTGGTTCCTCCCTACAAGAGGGTTCTAGTGGAGAGAAAACAAAACTGGAAACTAATGTCATTTGCCAGGATCCACATAGTCACCCTGGACAAATCAATCAACTTTCCTAGCCTTCAACTTCCCTTACTTGTCAAAAGGAAAGCCAATACTTGCTTTTCCAAAATATTTTAAATACGAGGACCATGTAATAAGAGCTATAAGAAATCTATAAAATAGTTCAAATCCTCTAAAAAATACAGGGCATGGGACCATCACACAGTTGTTTTCCCAATCAGATGGTGATTCTTCCAACTCATTGTCATGGTGACTAATATGCTTCTGGAAACCTCCTCCTCAGTCAGCCCAGTATTTCCACTTTCACCTCCCCAAGAGCCATGCTCAAATCCACAGCTCAGTCAACATGTTACAGTGAAAGAATCCCTTAATCTCTCTGCATCTGACCACACCTATTAACTGGGTATGGCAATTCCTTGCAGGTTTAAGTGGGAGCCCAGTCCACTACTCCCTTGAGAGTCCTTCTTCCAAGACCCAAGTTCTGATTCTCAAGTTTGAGCCAGTGGTGTTAGACACGGAGCTCTGGCCACTGTGGAGATTCTTCCCTCCCCCTCCATGTATTTTAAACAATTTGACCAGGTGGGAGGTGCAGATATTAGCTGCAGCTCCTCTCCAACGCCACTGTAAAGTAACAGCAGAGTACCACGCAATCACTCTTTAATGTCAGCCATAACCTTCATAAATGGGTTTGTAATGAGAAACCCTTGTTTGTCACAGAGAAGGTATGATTGATGTGGCCGATGAGTGAAATGAAGCCACAGTGACCATCTCAATAACATGAACAGCTGCCAAATATTCATTTAGCAGAATGAGTTTAGAAAACTTTGAGCAGATTGCTTTCACAAGGCTGCCTTCAACAAAAGGAAACATAATTAACGAGCTAATATCAGCATGTGTCTGGCTAAGCTAATGAATATCAAATTACACAGAAACCTGTATAAATCATCATTACCCTGAATTTTAATTGAACTTGCAATTAAACATGACAAATTTTATATACACTAAACCTTTAATTTATACTTTCAAATAAGGAATAATTTATCATTTTTAGTATTTCATAGTTAATTTCCCAATATGTGCACTTCTAATTAACAAGGACAGACAGGCATTTAAAAAAACACACACTCACACACTCTCCTACTCTGTTCATAACAATAATCTTCCCCTTTGTATACATTAGAAACTTGAAGTCCAGGAGTACAAATGTCAAAGGGCCTTCTTCTGTATTCAAGGAAAGATCTTATAGCTACAGAGAATGAGGGAGATGCTTTTGCTTTCCGTTTCTCGTCTCTTCCCTGGAAAAAGAGAGATTAAAAAGGCAAGACCATGTTAAAACCACCTGGCCACCTGAATTACCAGTTCAGCCTTGCCCCCCAAACTCCCGTTACGTTCAGAACATAGGGCCCCCTTTGCTGGAAAAGCAAAGCATCCCATATTTCAAAGTGGCACCACCTTAGAAATAAACTGCCTTGCTCCAGAGTCAACGCCAAGCCCATTTGTTTTACCTGGCCAGCCGGTAATGAGCTCGCTCTGTGGATGGATTTGTATTTTATTATTATAATTACGCCACCATTATAAACACACCTCGAGCAACCTCAGCATAAAAGGCAGGGAATGCTATTAAAATATACATATAAACACATGGGGAAACAAGACAGGATTGTAAAAGGGCTGCAACAGAAACTAATTGGGTTTGCTTTTTTTCGTTAATCCCAGCCTATTAATATGGTAAGCAGTGTGGTCTAGGGAGTAGCATGCTGAGAACCACGGATCACAGTTCTATACCTGCTTCAGCCTCTAATTGGCTGTGTGACCACAAGCAAGATGCTTCACTCTCTGTGCCTCAGTGTTCTCAGAGGCAAAACAAAGATAATGGAGATAACTGTGATTGCTTTAAACATGTAAAAGTAATTTGACGAAGAACACACTATAAAACATAATAGCATCATCATTTTCTAGCTATGGAGAAGACAAAATGAAAAAGCAGACAATAGTCGATGATGCTCATGCATGTATCTTTTTTTAATGCAATGATCACATTAAATATTTGCAATTTAATTCCTATTTCCTCATTTGATATATGAAGGAGCCCAGCAGATATTACCATCACCACTTAAAATATCAGAAAGCAGAGCCATGGAGAGGATCACTCTGTGAGACAGGTGCAGAGCTGGGATAAGAGCCTGGACTTAAAGTATCTCGAATGTGGCTCTTCTGACCTCACTGTGCTGCCTTCCTGCACCCTCCCTTACAATCTAAGATTAACAAAACCTTCAGTTAGTGGGACCTCGGAGACAAGCACAGTGATCAGCACTCCCACCCCTACCCCGATCAGACTGATGGCTCAGCTGAATCTCTTAAATCTGGAGAGAAAATAGGAACCACAACCCAAGAGCAAACTTGAAGGCATGAAGTCAACAGCACAGACAGTGTCTATTGCATGGCCGAGGAAGGAAGGACATGCATCAGCCAGTTTAACGAAGGCAGAGAACCTGAAAGACTACCAGAAATATAAAAGAAACAAGTTGTAAGGGCCACTCTAGCTACCCTCTTTCTTTGCAAGCCCAAAGGCTCCAGAAACTAAACTGACTCAAAAGAGGCTGGGGATGAAAGTCAGTTAAATGAAGTCTTTTTAAAAAATTAATTCCTACTTCATTTCAATTGCAAATTCTCATTTTGTTTCTAGAGGTCCCCTGGTCGAAAGAAACTGAACAGAAATGAGAGGCAGCGAAGAGCTGGGACGTTTAATGCATTTTCTGGAACATAGTGCTTGCTTGCCCATGCCTATGAAGCAAAGGGACAAATATTTTCACACATTATCAGATAGCTGAGTAAAACAGCCTCCACCAGAATTTACAACTGAAAGCTACCAGAATTTACAACTTGTGAAATTGTGCCTGTCCGCATTTTCTCATTATGCTGGATGCAGCCTGCAGATAGAGTGTGCACTTTCTTTTTCCTTTTCTCCCCCTCTCCCCTCCTTCCACTGTCTCACTACTTCCTAGTTAAACCTTGTCTCAAGTTATCAACACTCTCTGGAGAGATAAGGCTCCTCTCACTTACAAGCTGTCACTAATAATCGAACTTTCAAGACTCCATCTCTAAGAGAGACTCCCAGAGCCATGCAGGTCACGAGAATTAACTGCCACCAGTCCTTGCAGAAAACTCAGCTCATCAATCTATAGCTTTCTCGTCATAATTAGAATAACGGCTTTGAAAATTTGGGCTGATGTTGACTTGGTCTCAGGCCGCAAAGAGCGCTGATTAAAATCTTGGTGTGAAAGTTAATGATAAGTGCTGGTGGCGTTGCTGTGGAGACAGGGACAAACAATTCCCTCGCTGTGACATTTTCAATGTCCTGGAGAAGAAAAACTGTCCTCTTTAGTGTGGCAGCGTATGAAGCTTATTTATGGCTAGAGGGCTTGGTGGATTGATGACTGTCGTAACATACTGTCAAATCCTTTACTGACACATTCATTTTTTTGGAGCCCCTGGTGCAGCAGAAATAAAATAATAAAAACAAAACCAGAGGGAAAATTCTCCAGCAAACCATAGACAGCCACCAGTGGATCTTCCTTTCGCTATAGGACCTCAGAATTAATGGACCAAAAGACATTGCGCTTCGTGGCTCCATGGCCAAGGAGAAAAGATAGACATAATTAGAAATTGCTGAGTAAGAAAGAACAATACTATAGCCACCACACCAGCCCAGGAGTGTTTGTTATCCAAGTAAGTTATTTGTAAATACCAAAGATTGGTAACTATGGATAGGCATTCCCTCCCTACTTATTTTAGAGGATAATGGCTTAGAAATCGAAGGAAGGTTTTGGAGAACTCTCCCAGCCCAAGAGACAAACCGGTGCGGTCCCTGCTATCATTACAGAATATTACAGAGCGTACCAGCCACCATAGTCACTTCAATAATGTTCAGTACAGAGACACTAATCTCTGAGATCTATGGAGAGCTTTGTGGTCCACAGAACTCATTCACATTCATCATTTCCTTTGCTCTTAATTACATTGCAAAGCAAGTGTCCTAATCCCCCATTTCACTGACAAAGAAGCTGAGGCTCAGCGAGTTTAAGCGCTACTCCTGAAGAGACAGAGCTAGTTACATGGTGGAGCAGAGTCTTCCAACCTAAACCTTCAGTAGTCACAGTGAGTGCCTAGGCACTCTTTCACACTGGCAGTCCAGCCCCACCAGTTCTGAACTGGGTTAGCATAGGTTCTGTGAAAAGCTTTTGGTTTGCTCCATAAAGTGACTGTGTTTCAGCCACGGATAAAAGGACTCCCAGTGATCACAGCTAGTCCATAAAGACTGCTCAGGGCTCTGACATTTTTCTAGTTCCTTTCATTCAAGGATCCTAGTCATCATCATCATTATTGTTGTTGTTATTAATAATGATAATGAAATAAACTATGCAAATGAAGGGAATGCCTTTAGCCCTAAAACGCAGGCAGTAATGTGGTAATTTATCCAATAATGGAATCTCAAAGTGATTTTATTTGCTTTTATGGCTCCTTTCTTTCAAAGGAGCTGGGCATCAATAATGGCGATAGTAATGAAATCAACTATGCAAATGTGGAAATCGTTTTTACCCTAATGCACCAATTTAGCCAGCGAAGGGAATTCAGCACAGTCTGACGTGCTTCCCAACACCAAGGGCGCTGATGCTGACCTGGGCTCAGTTACCCACAGGTCAGGATTCCTTTCCAAGGCCTGGCCTTGAAACTGTAAGTTTGGTAATGACCAACACCTTCACTCTGAAGTGTAAGACTTAGATAACACCCTCACTGATTTAAATATAGAGAGGGATTTTAATGTGAAACCAAGATGTATTCGTTTCAACACAATTCATTTTCTAGGTAGAAACGCCACAAAGGAGCCCTGTGGCTCAACTGGGGCCACCAGCCTGGGGTCACCAGCGAGAGCAGAATCTCTTTGGGTCCACCCATTTCAGTACAGCTGTGGAAAGCTCTCTGCCAGATTCCGTCTTAATCTGCCCCTGATCTGGATTCAGTGAGGGTATTTCTCTGGCTTGATGGTGGGATCGCTGAAGGGCCCCAGGGGAGCACAAAAGGAGGCCATGAGTACAGAATGCCACGCAGCCACTCAGGGAGACTGGGGGACCTCACCTCTTCTAAGCCTGAGGTGATTGCTCCTTACTCCTCCTTACCATGACAAGCACACAGAGAACAGAAAGCAACTGAGGCAGAGAAGAACAAGAACTCTGCACAGATGTCTATCTAGTACTTACTACTGAGTTACAAATCTGAAAAGCCCATGAGATCCTTGAAGGTGGAAACTTTAACTTATTTTTCTTCGTGTTTCCAGATCTTGGCACATACACGGATGTCAAATAAATAGAAGAATGCAGGAATAAACAACAACAAAGAATAAAGTGGACTTCGGCAAGAAAGAACTCCAGATGTACACTCGGGTACCCAAAAGAAAAAATATGCATATGCAATACTGCTCTTAGATCCAAGTAAGCAGAGTCCTCATCTTAGGCCAAGTGCTTTAAAAAGCCTTACTCTGACTTCCTCCATCTGCCCCCTACCCACGTGAGATAAGGAGTCCACAGGCCAAGGGCCTTTCTAACCTGGAGCCTATTCTCCAGTTAGTAGACTATGTTATAAATACCCTGGACCCCCAAGTTCCCTTTTCAAACAACCCTGAGCTTCTTCTAGGGCTGTGAGGACCGCTTCTCTGGGTCTTACCTCTCAACAGTGGATGGTACCACCAAAGCCCATGTTCCTTAGTATAAGGGGAAGGCCAGAAATAGCTGTTGGTAGGTGGAATTTAGGTGATCAAGCCAGGCATCCACATGCATACATATATACAGAGGCCTATAGTAGACAAGAATGGAGTAGGGGGTAAAAGAGAAGGGAAAGGAGCATCAGGCAAGAGCTTCATGTGTACTCTCACCGCAGCCCCACAAATATTAGGGGTGGACCTGTATATGACTATCTATGTCCATCCTTTATTTTAGCATAATTTGGTTTTGGCCCACTGCTGTCAAAGTGGGCCAAAACCCTGGAGTTGGTGAGGGCTACCTGAGCTATGAAAAAACCTGATCACTTCTCTTACTGGGACTGGCTGATGACTTGTGGAGGAGGAAAAAATGACCACATGAAAAACCTTGCTTTCTAAGCAGATTGTCAATATTGAAATAAATAAATAAAAAGGAAGTCAGTTCTAATTAATTCACGACAATCAGCTTCTCTTGTTCTATTAGTTACTATTGCAGCAACACACTCTTGAACGAAGTACCAAAAGCTTTCATTAGAATCATTAACATAATCTGATAACTGATAGTATTTGATCTCTGACTTTTGCACTTTGACTGGAAGCTTGGTGCAAGATGTAATCTCATTGATTGTCTGGTGTGGTTTTTTTTCTCCCCACCCCCCACCATGAACACTTCACATGACATTTCTTTGTTAACTGTAATTAATGTTCACATTTGTCACAAGTTGTATTATTTGGAAAAGCAGTCGTGATGATAAAAGATGTGACAAAGACACACACATGTCTTCTTATCAAAATGGCTTTATCCTAATTTAGGATTGGGGAAAAATAAATGAAATAAGTCAAGCATGTATTTGTTTTCACAGTCTGGATGGATTGTTTAAAGTGATGCCTCTTAGAGAAACCAATGCAATTAGCTTTCACACACACACAAAAGTGTCATTAAAGCATGAGTGAAATCTAAAAAAGACAAGGAAATTTGAATTGAGGTTGAACAAGCCAGACTATAAATCTGTCTCACTTTTCCAATACCCCCCAGATGCTAGAGAACAGTGGTTGTACCCACACCACTGGGGTTCAAGGTGACTCACAAAGAGGTAGAAACAATCTCTCTCAATCAATCTCTCTCTCTCTCTCTCTCTCTCTCTCTCTCACCCTCCTCCTCCTTTCCCCCTTTCTACTCTTCTTTCCTTCTGTTTCCTTCCTTCTCTTTCTCTTTCTTTCTCATTGTTTTGAATTTTCTGCTGGTGAGCAATGGAAAAGACACCTAGGCTCTACATAAGGAATCAAATAAATATTCCTAGCCAAGGACTACCTTTTTGACTTCAATATCAAGCACCAGATAGGGGAATCTCTGGACAAATATGCTAATTGGGCAAGTACTTTCTTATTCAGCCAACAGGACATGCTTGAGGCTCTTTGTAGTAGTAGGTCTTTGTGATCCCTATGAGTATGTGATAGGCAGGTCATAGTGTTCTGTTTATTTAAAAGCAAACAAAAAAAAAAAAACATGGAGGCCAGGGGATAACATGTTCCAAGAAACCCAAATGCCCACTAAGATGCAGAATTGGCATGGAGCTGCAGTGATGTCCACTCAGCCTGACAGAAACATCAAGTGTGGGTTCAGGAAGCGCCATCTGTGTGCATGAACCACTCCAGGGGTCTGCTGCATGAGTAGCATGCACTGTGCTTGCATAGCTGAAAAGTGGTCCAAATCAATCTCTCCTTGCCTTCCCCTCCCCCTACCCCTCTTAAAGGGGTTTCCTCCATCAAGTACTAATGGTCTGCAATTTATTTTAAAGAGGCTATTTTGATCCTCAAGAAGTACTTAGGGGAGCTGGGAACCATAAACACCTCCTTTTTAAAAAATTTGTTTCCTTTTTCCCAGCCTGTAATTTAACTCTGACTGGCACCATTCAAATCAAGTGCTCCAAGGCCAGACTCCCATCAAGTCAGCTCCAACTTGGAGTACGTTTTTATGACCAAGTTAGAAATCCCTTAAAACAAGGTTTTCAGAGGGGAACATTTGACAGACTTAACTCTTGTGGTGCAAATATGCCACAATGACATAGCAATTAGTTATTCAAAATACGGGAAGGGATTACAAGCTTTTTCAAGTCGTTTCATAAATATGTCCTCTTCTGCTATACAATCAGTAATTATACCATTCTTACTCAACTGTAAACTTCCTGGATATGATTTATATCTCATTGAAATCAACACAAAAGTATTTGTTTTCTCAAAGGAAGGGCCCTGGCTCTAATCTCCAAGGCTCACACACATCAAAGCCCAAGAACTACTGTTCTCCTTCACCAGTGTAAATAAAATCATACACAAATGTTTATGCAAATTAATAGAGCAAGGTCTGTCAAGAAACATTTATCTTCTGGGCCTGATGTAGATTTACATAGTGCTCCCCTAAGAACATTCCTATGGGAGACCTGAGCCAACTACATTCCAGTAAAGAGGAAGCAGAGACCGAAGGCAGTTCTCCTGGACTCTGTCCTTGTCCCTGCAGAAATAGAACCTCAGGAATAGTGCAAGCCTGAGTTGAATTGGGCACCAAAATGGCAGGTGGATGTTTTATCCACACCTTGTCTATTCCATCCCCAAACCCGAGAGGCTGACGTAGCTGGCCACTGTGAGTTAGAAAATAAAGATAAGAAGACATCTCTGGCTGAATGGATGCCCTTAGCTGTTAGTCCCATTGGCCCTGGTTCTGTCCTTGCATGTCGGAGTCGTGTCTTTACTATCTGCAGAATTGGCTGCACAGGTAAACAGAAAAGATGGGTCAAGACAGCTCTAGGATTATGACAAGCCACCATAAAACCTTCCTAACACTAGCACATCTAAACAATTTTAGTCTCTGTCTTTACAAATAGCATGGTAAGCATACCTCTGTCTCAGAACTAAACATACGACACGGAAAAGGTCAGTATCAATGTCTGCCTTCTCTACTGGTTTATAAATTTATTCAAGGCTCGACCTACCCTGGTACCACGTCTGGTAAGAAATGTCTGCTGGAAATTCTGAATCAAGTTTGATAGAAGTATCTCTGCTAGAAAAGTAAGCACCCATTTGTTTGAGAGGGTTGGAGCTCTTGAATTTTTGGCCTAAAACCAAAATTCTGACTTCCATCAATGTTCTTCTCTGCATTTGAATATTTTACTACAAGTGAGAAGTCGAAGCACCCTGCATCTGAACCAGACTAAAGCCCAGGCTGTAGGAGGGCAGAACATCGCCATTTGTCCACCTCTGTGTAACCAATGCCCAGTGCAATGACAGGCATGTAGTATGTGTTCATAAATATTTCCCAGTCAAAAGATGCATGGATGCATGGATGCATGGTTTTAGCATTTCTGAAATGCCAATGTTTCTAAAGGCATTTTCACTTCTGGATCCATGTATTGTTCCAAAATCCCACCACAAGGGTTGGACTTCAAGGCCTAAGCCCTGGACCAGTAGACCCCTATTTAAGATATGAATATCAGCAGGCCTCGCCAAGAAGTAAATTGCACCCCAAAGTCACCTATGAATTATTCTGTAACCTGGAATATATTTTCCCATAAAAGCAGATGTACAGAACATAATCAGGCTTCTGAGTGACCCATAAAGCCTTTTACCTTAGACATTTCTTAGGACTATGCAAAACCTGAACTCTTTTTTTTCCTTGTTTTTGGGGAATTTCTCGTCACATGAGGTCTTGAAATGGGTAATGCTGGCTCCCAAGTCCCAGCAGAAGCTGAGTCCATACCTCCCCTCTCCTCACCTCCAGGCAGCCAAAAGCATAGGCAAACCTTCAGCTCGGGGATTGGAATTCTTCTTCCTGAACTTAGAATCAGGAGCAAGTGAGACAAAGACGGGGGTGGTGACAGTTCATTTGAGAAGAAGCAATGTCAAGCATTGGAGGCAAAGGTCCTTGCCTCCAAAAAGTTGCCTGGTTTCCTGTTTCTGGAACATTTGGGACTGTTTTGATGTCGGCCCCTTCTCACCAGGTCGCCTATCTATAGTTTATTCTGAGAACCTTCTAATGAATTCCTTGATTTTTTAAATATATTTTTATTGTTGTTCAAGTACAGCATCTCCATTTTCCCTCCACCAATCCCCCCAACCCCAGCCATCCCCACGGATTAAGAGTCTTTACTGGTACCTCCGTGGACCAAAACCAAATCATGTATATTTGCCTTGAAAACTAGTAGGAAGAAGTACTCTAGCAAAACTAGTCCATAAACAGTATAGATGGGTCCCATGAACAAAAAGAGGTTTGCTTTTCCTTTAGTATGAATGTTCACAGGTAGACCATTTTAATCAGAAGTAGCTGGTCTGAACTTAGAAGAACCATTATTCTGCCCCAAAAGACCTAAGTAATCACTAGTAAGTTTCTTAGTCCCTTTAGCTTCAATTTCCCTAGTTGTAAAGTGAAAGGACTGATCACTTGATCCCTAAAGTTCCTAACATTTAGTATATTATAAACCAAAGGATTGGTAAAGGTGAGGAAAAATATTTCAGGACTAGGAGGTATTCTACAAGCCTTTTGTCAACTCAGAAATTTCTAAGCATCCCTAATGTACCCCTAACATCAGAAGAATAAGAGTTAGCATTACACCCCCCACTTCTGCAAGGTTCTTGACCTTAGACTGTGATCTTGATTAGAAAATGAAAGGCAAGAACCCTGTAATGTTAAAGGCCTAATTAACTTTGTCATTAAATCAAACTCTTCAACTTAACCTTTGGTTCTAGGGAAAGAATTGTTGATAGGAAATTCTGCTAGTCACTGGAGAGCCATTGTCCATTCTAAGAGGCATATTTAAATGTATTACTACCCCAAACACATAGCTAAATATTCCTATGATACATGGGATGCGGTGCAGGGGGGAGAATGGCCACTGGTTCAGAGCAGGGCTGAGTGTCTGCTAATGTTGAATACATTTCAGCTTTTCTATGGTAAGACCTTAATTTCAGAGATTTATAACCAGTGTAAATCTGCCCTGAACAGAAGCCTGACACAAAATTACTTTGCCCAGTAGCAATTTTTTAAAGTTTTGGACTAAGTGCCTTTTATTCAACTTTACAACCAAAAAAAATTGAAACTAAGCAAAGCACCATAAGAACTACCTTTAGGCTACAAATATTCATATACACATAGGTACACACACAAATGCATGCTCCCAAAGTTAGCACCGTACTATCTGAGCTCCTGTGGATCAGAGTCCGTGTCTCAGCATGGGGCCTAGCAAAGGAGAAGGGTGAATTAATGTTCACTGATCTCAGCCTGATTTCTGCAATAGATAGACTCAGTCCTTTGTGTGAAATCACCACCCACCTATAATATCTAAGCAGTCATGGCCACTTTGCTCAGTAAATCTCTGTTTGGAGGAGCAGGAGCTACTTATCCAGGCTCAACACTTACATAAGATTCAATGACGAGGCCACCTAAGCACACGAGTACCTACTATATGCCAGATGATAACCAGAAAATCTAAGTGTTTCAGAGACAATAGGCAGTGGAGATGTGGAAATAAAAAAGGAAACAAATATATTTTAGACTATCAATAAATAATATGGTAGGTAGGTACTATTCTAAGTGCTTTATACATATTAACTTATGTAATCATTATCAAAAACCCACAAGGCAGTCGATATTGCTTTCCTTATTTTCCAATGGAAAAACTCAGAAAAGTTTAAGTAAATTACTCCAAATCATACAGCTAGCAGGTGATGAAGCCAGAATTGGAATACTAGCATTTCCCAATTTTGTGTTGTACCCATTAATGCCAAAGTACTATCTCCAAAACTGTGCTGTCATTATTTCAACACCCATGAATTAGTGTAAGAATGAGAATCATCATCATAATAAATGGCTAGTATTGAAGGAAAATGTATTACATCACATACTTTTCATACGCTTAATATCCATTAGCTCCATGCTTTCAATATTCTGATGAGAGGGATGCTTTTATCACCCACAATATACAGAAGGGAAAAAATGAGATGCAGAGGAGGTTATGTGAGCCGCCCAGTATCACCAGGTTGGTAAGGAGAGGACTGGGACTCTCACCCATATCTGTCTGGCTGCAAACCAACATTCGACCCATTTCACACTACTCACTTCCTGAACAATTTGTGATGTTTCAACGGAATGTGTGACGTTTTGGCCATCATGCTAACAATTCCTTAATCTAACTTCTCTCCACGTTCTAAACACAGACCCACTTTTCAGAAAGGGTTTCTGCTCTCCTTTGTGTGCCATTCTAAATGCTGCTCTACTCAGTGCCTTTGTGCCAGGCATTCTTCCCCACTGAGGACTTTCCTAAGCTTGCTCACGCTATTCTAACATTGCAACACTTGGAAGTTTACTCATGATATCATGTATGTCAGTTTTCCATTCCCACTTATCACTGCCAAAGTCCTAGGAGTTGTAAGAGCCTGGAGAGTGGATTCTAGCAGGAGTCTGGCTCTCATCACAACTCTGACACATTCCAGCAGTGGGACCTTGGACAAGCTGCTTCTCTATACCTCAGTGTCCACATATGTAAAATGGAAATGCTATGCATGAGTCCCTACTTCACAGGGTTTTTGTGAAGATTAAAAAAGACGATACATGGAAAGGACTTAAGACAGCATCAGAAACATAGTGAGGGCTCAATCAATATTTGTTTTTGTTGATGGTGCTGTTTTTGTAAATAGTTTTAGTTTTAACTAATTTCTGCTTCCAGATACCCTCTGCTTGAATCCACCCAGGACCTGACAGTCAGATTCAGTTTAAAACACCACTTTCCTCCTATTGCTCATTGCCTCAAAAGTTTCCCATCATGCAGTGAATGAAGTCCAAACGCTCACAATGAGAAATGAGGTCACATAAAAATGATGATGACCACAGGATTTCCCTGTAGCTTCCAGGGTAAATTTCAATTTCCTCATCAGGTCTTCCAGTTCTTAGGAAAGCTGCCCTTTCCCCACTGGATTTCTGCTTTCTCTCCAAACAAGCCCATCTCCAAACTTGGGATCAATGGTCATTGTACCAAGGAGTCTTGCTGTACTCATCTTGTGGTACTATCCACATCCTTTTCATGCCCAACTCTAACTCCCATCTATATTCACCCAAATGCTACCTATCCTTCCAAAGCTCTGTTTCTTAAGACTCATTAGGCATCAGAATCACCTGGGGAACATTTAAAACACATTGATGCCCAAGGGGGTTGGGCTAGAGTCCAAGCATCATCTTTTCCGAACACCTCCTGGTTGATTTTGGACACCTTGACATGCATCCAAAAGGTTTATTCAGCCTCATGACACCTGGAAGCTCTGTCACTTCTGCTTTCCAACTAATACTGAGCATTATTCTGTTATTTGACATATCATGCAAGTATGTCCTGCCTCCTCAAATGGCCTAGAAAATCCCTTAGGGCAGGATGCAGATCTAACCTGTTTATAAATACTGGGGCCAATGTTTTGCACCCCTCTTCTAAGTAACCATGCATGTTTTCGATGTCGGTTTTAGTCTTGAGTCACTGGAGAACATATTTTCATGGCAGGTGTAGATCAATGACATGTTTTGGTACTGTCTTGGTGCCCAGTACCCACTGAGCACTTAATCAATAACTATTTTCAGGCTCAAGAGGCAAATTAGGTGCTCAGTAGCAATTAGAAGATACTAAGTCATCACTAAAAAACCAGTGCACATGCTGTCGAACATACACACTATACAAATCACATGAAGAACATCATTCCTACCACATGAGTTTAATCCAGTGGACCTTTACTGAGAGCCAGCAATCAGCATACTGAAAGGAACTAGCCACCTTACGTACAATGGCAGTGGTCCTTCACTTTGATCAGGCTTCTATGACATCTAACCATAATCCAGTTCTGTATGCCACTGTTCCTCCCCACAAAGGCTTTACCTCTCTGTCACCTACAGTTCTCCAAAGGGGCATGTGAACTGAGGCAAAAGAGCCTTCTGGCCGGATGAGCTCTTCTGGCTCCCCTGGATCTTTAAAAACAATCGATGCCATGAAGATTAAGAAGTTATCTCTGGTCCCGTAGGTCCCTGAGAAGCAAACCAGCCCAAGACCAGTGAGTAGGTCTAAGGCATTGGGCAGAGTCCTGACCAGAAGCTTCCATCATGCTGGCCACATGTGCCAGAGGCAGAACTTTAAGATGACTCTGTGATCCATTATCAGCTGCTATTACCATCCTACCATAGCCGAAAGAAAGAGGCTATTAAACATAATACATAAAATAACATTTAGTAAGGAAATCTGGATAATTACTTAGCAAAAAGGACATTGAGTCAGGTTCTAAGCCATTGCCCTGAATTGGGAATGGTATTACTTATGTCTTAAGTTAAATTGAGTAAAACTTCCTAAGCACTCCCTTAAAGAACACCTGTAAGTAATGAGTTAGAATAGCTCATCCATCCTGCTTTGTGCTGTAGTCTTGAAAAGAAGACCCAGATTACCAGCTCCCTGAAACCCACAGCTCTCTGGGCTGTGCCAGCTCAAGGTGACAAGCTTGTCCATGCTAGTGTGTAGTAAGGGTTCCCCTGGTGTGCACTGGAGTTGGTGTAGACAGACCGAAGCTGAAGCATTCGCTTGATAACATATTTTCTTCCCTTTGTTGCAACTGAGGAACATTAAAGTGCATTCAAAATTGGAGTAGGCAGAATATAATGAGCAAGTACACTGTGGAGAGAATATTAAAGCTCATTACACTCCAGTAATACCATTCCAGTCACCAAAGCCCATTGATCATCACCATCACACTAATTCCTTCCCTGTAACTGGTGCAAAATTAAAGTGATCTCATCCACCCCGTGACTCTAAATATCACTGTCATATTAATAGAAACTCCCAAATTTCTATCCTCAGGCCTACACTTTCTGAATTGGGAAGCCCTCCCAATTCAGTCACCTTCCTAACATCTGCACTTGAATGGCTAACAGGGATCTGTTAACAGGGATCTCAAATACCTCAGAAACCAACTTGTGATTAGCCCCAAATCTGGTCATCCATGCCAATAAATGGCATGTCCCTTCTTCCTATTGTTCTTCTGTCTCTAGTGTGGCATTTCTAATCAGCACATCCTTTTAATTCTTCCTTCCAAACATCTAGAATGTAACCATGCCTCACCACTCACATGGCAACCACCCTCATCAACACCTGAACTACTGTGACTGCCTCCTGATTGGGCACCCTGGTTTCACTCTAGCTTTTGGGCTGGTTATCCCCAAACCACCACCCCACTTATCAGAGTTTAAACTCAAGTCAAGTTATGTTCTAAGCCTTGCAGTGGCTTCCCCGAATCCTAACCAGAGCCTGAAAGTCCCTACACGACCCAGCCTCTGAAACACTTCCCAACCTCATGTGTCATGGCACTCTTCCCTCTTACCCACCTCTCCACACTGGCCTCCTTGCTGTATCCCAGGCACCAAACAAGCTCCTGCTTCAACGTTTTGTATGTGCTCTTACCGACACAGATACCCACCCCATTCCTCCCATCATCTCTTTCAGGTCTCTGCTGAACCATCATTCATCAGAGAGGCTTTTCTCTAAGTCCCTTTATGAACAGCATCTACCTCCTCCTCACTCTTATTCCCCTCACCACACCCTACTTGTCCTCATACCATCCACTACTTCCCGACACAGACATCCGTGTTTGTTGTGTCTCCCTCAACACACCACACAGGAGAAGGTGAGCTCCATGAGGGGACATTTGATTTCTGTTTCTGTTTTAGTCACTGCTCTTCCCCAACATCTAGAACAGAATAGACCAGGGGTGTCACACTCATTTTCACCAGGGGCCACATCAGCCTCACAGTTGCCTTCAAAGGGCCGAATGTAATTTCAACTCTTTAACAGTTAAGGAGTAGTTACATTTATACAGTCTTAAAATTATTTTGGCCCTTTGAAGGCAACTGCAAGGCTGATGTGGCCCCTGGTGAAAATGAGTTTGACAGCCCTGTAATAGACCTTCAGGAAATATGGACACTCAAAATTAACCAAGCATCCTTGTACATTTGAGTCACATTGAAGTTTGTAAAGCATTTTTCACATGTGATTATCTCAAATGTAAATGCTTCTCGCTACAACTCTGTGATCCAGGTAGTTCTGACAGGTAAGACCAATAAAAAAAATGTTAACATCTAACCCAGGACCCATGTCCTTCCTTACACACATTCTCCCTGTTTGGGTGAGATGCTGGCTATACAGCTGGGAAGCGAAGGGCAGGCCCTGTGCTGTAAGTGTTCACCATATTCGATCTACACAAAGACATGAACAGACATGCACGGGACTTGGGGATGACAAGTCAAACATGCAAGTAAACTGCTCCCAGCAGTCATTCCAGGAGAAGTAGGATATACTGGTCCACATCCGCTGAGGAGCTATTGGCAGAACCTCTCACACCACATCCATTGCCACCCACACCAACCCTTCTCTCAGTTCTAATACGGAAGCTGAGAGGATAGTAATTAAAGATCAGAATAACAACAGCTGAACCCTGGCTGCTGCCCATTTGATGCAACAGAGGAGTTTTTAAAAAGTACCAAATGGCTGGTCCCACCCACACCCACTGAAGCAGGAGACTGGTGAAGCCTGAGCAAAGCTCCCCAGGTGATTGATTATCAAGGGCAGCTATTGTTGCCAAACACCGTGAAGGGCTTTACCATTGCAAAGTGCTTTCAGTTGCATTATCTGCTTTAATCATCCTAAAGGTCTTAGATGATGGGTAGAGCAAGTATAAATATCCCCATTAGAAAAAAAGAAACTGAGCCTCTGAGAAAGAGACTGACTCACAATCTCCTCGTTATCTAATCAGAGATAGAACTGGGCCAAGCATGGTTCCAGAAATGAGTCGTGAAGTATGAAGCAGTGCTTCCTAGCCTTAGTGGACCTATGAATAACCTAGGGATCTTGTTCAAATGCTGATTCGGATTCAGCAGATCCAGGATGGGGCCCAAGAATCTGCATTTCTGTCAGGCTCCCAGGAGCTGTTGATGATCTATGGGCCACACTTTTAGGAGCAAGGACCTAACAAACACACATCAGCCACAACTTAACTGAATCCACTTTTGTGTCTCTATGCAGGGAAGTCTAGGAACCTTTTAAAAGCATCCTGGCTTCAATGGAGCCGACTTCAATGCTATACAAGATTTAGTTGGGTCAAGTTCTATACCATACTACACAATCTCTATACCACAGCCAGCTGGCACTCCCAACCTTCTACCTGTGTGCACCAAATCAACCTTGTACCATTCTGTGAGGCATTGTGCAGAACACCCTCATCATCATTACCAACACACATGCACACATGCACACACAGAGAAAACAAAACTGTCAAGATTAAAACTTCTTCATGAGTCTCACGCACCTGCCAAGCGATCCCTCCTGTCCACTCAGAGGACACTGGCATTGGATTCTCATATCACCAGCAAAGATGCCCTGGCCATCATCTGTCATGCTGGAATCAATTATGACCTGACACTGCTCCATTCCCCATTATTACCCCTTTATTATTCAGGGGTTGGTACACTATTCTGAGGTCATTTTTTTAAATGTTTGGTGCGCCTTTTAAATATCAGCCACCACATATATAGCGAGACTTCAAATGACTATCTAAGATATTTCATTTTAGCCTTAAATCTTTAAATATACTTATAAATTTTTGACTTTAATAGATTGCCTAATGTCTCTTCCCTCATAATGGAAATAGATCCCAGGCAGTACTCATTAGCTCTATCTCCTTAGGGCCTTCGCCTTTTAAGATGACCTTCCATCTCAAGACTCAGCCCTGGCTTCGATCAGCATGAGATGTACTAAGGTTGCGAGTCTGGAGCCCTAGCATGGACCTGCACTGGGTTGCATCAAAGGACAACGGGGCCATGTTTCTGCTTACCTTGAACAGGTTCTTCTCCCACCAGCCTGTGAACCACCAAAGCTGGGACATCTTCCATGTAACTAATGTCTCCTTACCCTTCAGATCCCAGCCTTAGAGTCTTGGCCTTCCCTCACCTGCCCAGCCCAGTTCACTTTGACAAACCTCTACAACCCCTATTTTGTTTTCTTTCATTTTTATTTAACCTTTATATTTTTGCCATTACCATTTAGTCCCATAATACCCCCCTCTCCCCAGCAATCTCACACTGTTGTCCATGTCCATGAGCCCTTTTTCCTTTTTGCTCAATCCCTCCATCCCCTCGGTTCCCCCAACCCACTAGCTGTCATCTGCTCTCAATCTATGAGTTTGTCTCTGTTTTGTTTATTAGTTCAGTTTGTCCATTAGATTTTACATATGAGTAAAATCATATGGTATTTGTCTTTCTCTGCCTGGCTTATTTCACTTCACATAATGCTCTCCAGGTCCATCCATACTGTTGCAAAGGGTAAAATTTTCTTCTTTTTTATGGCC
>PVKM010024942.1:0-20247 GCA_004027735.1 Carollia perspicillata
TCTGACTCTCCAACTCGATGGAAATGACTAACTGCCTCCCTCCATAACCAAACACAAACCAAATTCTTCAACAGTGGGGTCCTAATCTAGTTGGAATGAATTTTTATTCTTTGGTATCCAAGAGGCCTAGTTTATTAATGTCGTGAACACATCATGATTATTATATTATCTTCATTTTTCACCAAAAGGAACACTGGGGAAACATTTTTTATTACATCATAAGTCAGAGATCAAAAGAAGAAAGTAATAATATTAGGTGACATGAAGAATATGAATAAGATAATAAAAGGAGCTTAAGGAAAATAAAATTTCAGTAGATAATAATAAAAAACAAGTTTGACAAAATATCTCTTCTTCCTTAAAATGGTGTTGCCTTTTTATCTTTATTGCATTTATTTTTGTTGCACAGATATGATTGGTTATGGTATGTATGTTTATTTTAAGCTGTCAATGATTTAAACAGTTAACATTTACAAGAGAATCCCATTCCCTGAAAATAATGTATTTGTAATATATTGCAAACTTTCCAGAATTCTGTGGATTCAGATACTGCATACATGTTTGCAGTATTTTTCGGTGAGCAATGGGCAGGAGTTTTGGCCCATGAACTTTGAGATGTCCCATCAGGCCTCACTTCCAGGTTGAGGTAAGTTGAGATCACACAATAGGTAAAATGCTATTTGGATGCATGTTTTTATACATACACAAGAATAGGTGTGTACACTAACATACATTATTCTTGAACATTATCAGCATATCTAACATAAACTTAAAATTGTATGCAAAACAAAGTCATAATTTTATGATTCTTAAAATGTATTTCAATAGTTAAAATTCCTCAATTAACAGTAAATACATGTCAGCCTAGCCTCATTTTGGCATTGTTTTCTAAGAAGCACCTAAACTCTTGCTATGCTTTCTTTCACTATAAAATGCTAATATATGAAATTTCATTGTATTAGCCACTTACATTGATACCAGTAACTTTATTATAATTGTACTTCTCTATGTTTTCTTAAGTTATGATAGCAGCAAAATTACTCAGTAGTTTCATGATGGCATCAAATGCATCGATGGAACACTCCTCACAGTTTGTTTTTAATTAAGATTCTTTAGGAATTAGATAATGAGCATAAGCTCATAGCATGGACACCTGCCAAGAATTAACAGTAGTTATGTTAGTGAACTATGTTACCTAGTAACAAAAGCAACAATAGCATTTTTATAACATATTAACAATACATTCAATTTGTCCCAAAGTTCTCATAACTAAATACATGGCGAAAGTACTCACATATATTATATAAACACCCTGGTGAACATGTATGTTGTGTTCGGTCTCAATGTTTCTTTTGTGTAGCATCCCAGTTTTCTACTTCATTCGGGAAATGTGTTCTGTGCCACAGTATGCCAAATGCGGAAAGAGAAAAAATAAGAAGAACCAATTGGTAATGCTAGAAATGAAGACTACAATTTCTGAAATAAAGATAGTTCCATGAATATAAATTCCACTGAATAGACACAATAAAGGAAAGAGAAATGAACATTGCAACAAATCAATAAAATTTTTCTAAGGTAAAAACAGTAAGAAGAAATGTTTAAAAAAACAGACAGAGACTTGGGAACTTGTTTGATGATCTCAAACAGTACAGCACATTTGTAACTGGAATAGTGGATGCTATTCTGGGACATGAAACAATTCTCCATCAATTTTAAAACGTTAAATCATGCAGAGTATTTTACTGACATCGATGAGTAATTAACCATGATGGGATCGAATTTAAAAGAAATAAAAATAAAATAGGTGAACCCCAAATGTTTGAAGTTTAAAGAACACACAATTAACTCATAGGTCAAAGAAGAATTCATCGGTGGGAATCAGAATATACTTCAAGTTGAATGTTAATGGAAACGTCACATATCAAGTTTGTGAGAACACTAAGAAAATGTTCAGATGACTATCTGTAAGTCTTTTGAATATATATATACTTCTATGAAAACAACAGTTGCTAAAAATCAATAATCTAATCTTCCTTGTTAAAAATTTAGCAAAGAGGAAAAAGCTAAACCCAAAATAATTACAAAGAACAATATAAAGATAAAAGACATCAGTGAAAAAGAAGATGGGCATAAAATGAAAATTAACAGTGGATTTTCATGAAAATGAAAAGTGGATTCTTTTAAAAGATTAATAAAATAGATAATCTTTAGAAAGTTTAGAAAGTTTGATCAAGAAAACTGTAAGAGGAGAGATAGTCTAATAAAATCAGACATGCAAGAGGGAACAAGTAGAGATCTTTTATGTTTTTATTAAAGGATTTTAAAATAGTATTATTAATAAATTTATACTGATAAGTATAGCAATTTAGGTTATACCTTGCTCTCTGCACTAGAGCTTTGTGCAAGCTTTGCTCCCACACTCTTGCAAACCAGAACATGCAAGTGTGTTAACACCGATAGAACAATTTTTTTTTAACCAGTGGAACATGAAGAACAAGAGCCAGTGGATAAATATTTTTCTTATTCTTTTCAAGTGAACAAGTGTGGGAAACTTTCTACACAAATTCCCAGATACTTTAAGAGGTGTTAGTGGAATCTGGTCTCAACAGTTCAATAAGAAACTTTTATATTAAATGAAAAAGTAGAAAGAGGAGGAGGAGAAGGAAGAGAAAAAGGAAAGGAAGGAATGAAGGAAGGAAGGAAGGAAGGAAGGAAGGAAGGAAGGAAGGAAGGAAGGAAGGAAGGAAGGAAGGAAGGAAAGAAAAAGAAAAGAAAGGAAAGGAAAGGAAAGGAAACCTTGTTTGTCTTTGTCTTATTTCCTCTCTTACTGTTCTCAGCACTGCATCATTGGGACCAGAAAATGTGAGAAATATCTGGCAAATAGCAGCCAGGATTGAAAATGACAGGACAAAAAGGGCACAAAAGTGCTGACGATCTCCAAATGAGTGGCTTTTGACAAAGGGGCATCTTTCCCTCTCCCTTTCCCTGCCGGCCAGAGCTCCGGTGAGCCCTGATCCCCACATCTTCATGCCAGGATACGCAGTGGGGTGGAACATTCTCTCTCTGGAACAGTGACAGTCATCATACAGCAGGAATAAGAGAAGTAGGTCACTTCCACGCACTTGTTGTTGTACAAAGCTTGCTACATGGCTGCATTTGAGTTCAACCGCATAAAATATATAACCCTCCAGGAGGAAGGGACTCCAGATATTTATGAAAATTGCCTATAATTCAATTGGTAACTGTACATCAACTAATGCCAGAGAATTACTAACCTAGGTTGACCTGAAAAATGTCACCGTGCTTTAATTGTATAGGACTAATTTTGTGTTATACCTCCAGCACTGATTTTAGCCAAACTATTAAGGAATTATAGATGTCGCCATGCTGTTCAAATACACACAACTTCATGTTCCAATGTACAAATATTTCCCAAAGCAGTAGCTGTGCAGATGTCGAACTGATGCAGCTTTAAACACACAAAACAATCCACAGGATTCAATGAACTGTTTCTTCTAATTTCCAACAGCCTTGTTTATCCACTATGAAAAGTAAAAATTTGTGCAAAACATTCTAAGGTTTGTGAGTTCCACAAGAGAATATTGATTGAGGCAAGCATAACGTTGGATGGAAAGACATTTCCATTTAATTATCATGATAGGCTTAAGACACATACTGTATGTCAAAGATTGATTGAGGTAAATACTTGGAGTGGAGACTCACAGCTCATTTTGAGCCAGAAAAAAAGATTAATGCGTGTCACTGCAAAAACATTTATTTGAGCACGGCACTTAATTACACTCCTCAGGGTAACAGAAGTCAGTCTACTGTCATAATGCCTGCCATACCATGATATGCCAAGCACACGTGTTTATGTAATAAATTTAAAATGTCTTGTAGATATTACATAACTATCACAGTCTTCTAAAGGGTGAGCTGGTCTGAATTTGATAATAGCTACCGTTGGGCTTGCCTGTGCAGAAATAATAATTTATGTTTAGATGGCTGAATCCTGTTCTTTTGTTTTAGAACTCAAGCCTGTTTTTCATTTGTGTGAGTTCGGTTGGCCATCTGCTCTGAGGACAGAGGAGAGGTGTCTCAGGAAGGTTCTCAGGCCAGGCTGCACTGTTGAAAGCTTTATAAATCTATTTGGATTCATGCAAACAGTACTTCTCAGACCTGGCGTTATTGATAATAATTTACTTATTTATTTTATTTCTAAAACAGAGGAATGGAGAGGTTTGAAATCATAGTTTATTTTTCTCGCTTGCTGTGCGGTCCCAGTTGCCATTGTATTTTTCTCAGTTTTAGGCCCGATTGTGCCTGGCTGAAATAATGCCCTGTATCGGAAGATGATAGCTCTGACCCCATCGACATAACTGACCTCTGCAGATATCGGTGGAGAAGACTGTCGGTTGCATATTACCCTATCATTCCCTGCCCTTACCCTTGCTGTTCTTTACTTCCATTAAAAATAAGAGATCGGGGAAGTTTGCCTACAATCTGGGTGGAATTGTAAAGAATACCCCTTCCAACTTGCAGTTCTTGTTAGTTTCTGTTTCTACATACCTCCTGCAATTGGCTGGATGTAAATGAATATTATTACTTAATCATCACATGCCCAGTCCTCCATCCTGCTGTGATGGCTCTGCACGAAATCTACCTGGTGAGACTTTTGTTCCCAACCCACACATAGAAACTTTCCCCCCTTTCCCCATGGTTTTCCCGTGTGTTTGTTTTCTCCCGGCCAGTGTGTCTTTATTTCAGCTTCATTTATTTTGAGAGCCTGTATATTTTCCCTTTCAGAACAATATCTTAAAAACTTCTGTCTCCAAAGTACCTTGAACAGCTAAGTGAGGTGTGAGACAGAGTTTCACCAAAAACTGGAGTTTCAAATGTGGGTTATTTGAAAGCAAGAATATGAAGATAAAATGAAACAAGCTACCATGTAACGCTGACAGACCCTATCAGTTCTACTTCCCTCCGGCCCCCACCTCTGTGTGTCAGTTCGCCCCCTCCCAGCGGCATTTCCGGAGGCCCCAGTGTGTCCACATTTACGTAGCCCTCTGTCCCCTCACTTCATCTATCATCTCATGACCATTACATTTTAGTATTTGTTTCTTCTCTAGAATCAAGTTCCTGGTTTATTTTTGCATTGCCACACAAATAAATAAACAGACAAATATAAAAGCATTCTTTAAACATCAATCTAACTACTCCCGGTCTCTATCGTATGGCTATAGAAAGAAGATTTGTCTTTGAAATGAAAGAGTTCTGTTGATGCTGCTCTGTTGTTGTTGTTGGTGGTGGTGGTGGTGGTGGTGTCAATGTGAACACATGTAGTGTTGGACTTCCTCTCCCTGACGGCCATTGTTCACAGAAGGAAAACACTACCAAGTCGTATTTTCTTTACCTCTGGTTCTTAAAGGTTTCCCATGCAATCCACTGCAACTCCTCTGAGTTGGTTTACGTGTGGGTTTTATTTTAGTTCCACTTTCACAAGATTTTGTATGAGAAACTGTTACAGAAATCTAAGGCTTAGATTTCCTCAGTCTGAAGATATGGTGAAAGGGTCATATTCTGCTATTTGCCTCTTGGTCAGTTGGAAATAAGCACATAACACTATGCATTATTTTGTTTAGAAATGGCCTCTAACTCCAATCTTATTAAGTACATGAAACAATTAGTTACATTCAGAACACTCTTACTTTATCTTTCTGTTTCTGTCAATATATACAAAAAAGTGAGAACTTTAAAAATAAGTATGTGAAAAATGTACATACGATAATAGTAAGCTTTTAATGCATTTATTCTTTTATCTTTTGAATGTTGGACATATTCAGTCTCAATATGCTTCTAAGTAAACTCGTACTTTATTAACAGAGCTGAAGCAATGACAATATCCAGGTGAGGGGGTATTTGGAATGTTTGAAAAAACATTATTAAGGATGAGAAAGGTTTGAGGTAGAAAAGGATTTAATTGAATAAAATCAAGTCAAGTAATATTCTTGTTTTTTATATAGATATTTCATTGGATACACTTTGGGTAGAGAGGAATAGGGTACTCTGTGAAAATAATTTTTAAGTTAAGAAAAAAAAATAGGTCAATACAGAAAGGCTTACACATGAAGGTAGGGGTATTAATTGGTTCTAGGGTTGGCTTCATCCACTGGTTCCAGACCTTTTCTGGATTTCCCTCGTCACTGCCTTTTTTCAGATGATGTCTTTGCTCTCATGTTGGTACTAGTTCCCAGCCTGTATCAAGTAACTGCAATGTGCAGACAAGAGAAATTACTTCCCAGTGTTTTTGCTGAGAGAAAAAAGAAGCCAGAGAAAGAAAAAAAATCCCTAAAAACAAAAATAGTAATAACAACAACAAACAAGAAACATATTTTCATCATATTCTCAAACACACTTCCCTCACGTGCCTTTGGCTCATAGGGTCACATGACTTCCTCCCTGGACCAAGTCTTGTGACCAGGTTGGTGGCATGTGATGATTGACTTCACCCTGATTTGAGAACCAGTCACTGGCAGGGACAATAGCATTATTTTAAGATAAGTGGAACTATACAAATAAAGCTGGCGGGAACTAGCTTTTCCAAAGTACATGAAAGGTAAGAAGGCAATATTATAGTTGATGTATCACCTCCATCAAATAAGACATCAAATTTTAATCTAGCTTGCCCTCTTTATATATGATTATTTTTATGGGTGGGATAGCTTATTGCTATGTTTAGAAACTCTGCTCCTCTGGTAAATATGAGTGTACAATGTTTTTCTAAGAAATATAGATTAATGTTGCTGTCAGTATTTAGCTAATTATTAATAAAAGAGAGAGAAGCAAAGAGACTTAGACACTGAGCTTAATAAAATAGGAAACATGAGACTGTTTGCTTCATCGGGAAGCAACAGCTTTTCACTCCAGGGAATTACAGCATTTCTCAGCCAAGGGGATTAACACTCTTCCCTTCCCTACTCTGGTACCAGACTGTTGAGGTGGGGGGCTTGGCACAAGTTCAGGTGCTTTACCAAAGAGGCCTGGCAGTCTACCTAGAGTGTGGGCCTACCGAAAGCCCACAAAAATTTGAGAAATCAATTGGTTCTTTTGAAAAGGCATCTAGTCTGTCCAAAGCCCAAGCTAATATACTCCCAGGGGAAAAAAGAAGTGTTCTCTCTCTTTCTCTCTCTCATGCATGACCGGCACTCCCATGGTACACTCACCTGTTCTTTCTGTGGACATGTGGCCTTAGCAGCCACATGGCACATGGCTATGCAGACTCCACATACAGGCCCTGGGAGGAGCCTGAATGCCACAGCACAGCAATGGACTACAGCTGGACACCCACACTAAGCTATCCAGATGCTGGGCTGGAATGCATTTTAATGTGGAGCAGAAACTATGGGCAGTGGTCTTTATTCTGGCCCTACTGAAGAATCAGATTGGATGTTTTCCATGGCAAGATGGATGAAATGGGACATTGGGAAGTCAGAAGGGGAACTCCCTCTTAATTTTATATCATCAGTAAAGGTTACCACAGAACCCCATTCTCATGTGCAGGTCTCAGGAAATTCTTTTATTATGATACCACAAGAACTCATGTTTCCCTTGCACCAGCTTGCCCTCCTAATATATGGTTATTTTTGTGGGTGGAATGGCTTAGTGCTATATTTAGTAACCCTGCTCTTCTGATAAATAGGAATATATAGTTTTTTTCTAAGGAATATAGGTTTCCTAAAAAAATTGAATTTGTGTGTGCACTTAAACAAGTGCTAAATAAAATGCTAAATAAACTTCAATCACATTATCTTATTTATTTTTCACCTAATTCCATTTGAGCTGTGTGTTGGCCTAGACAGACACTAAAATTAGATGTATACAGATATGAACATGAACATGGATATAACTCTCTGTAATTATCTAGATTAAATCTTTTAATGCAACAGTTTCCTTCCCAATGTAAGCTGAGTTGTGAAAGTTGTTTGGTTCTAATTTTCTATACTTCTCTTCTCTTGGCAAAACTGTGTAGATTCCACTGACTTATTGCTCAAGGAGGAATTGTTCCTTAAAGCTCTAACATGTTATTTTGTCCTGACTTTGAAGTTGGGTTCATCACTGTCTCAACAGCGTGTGTATGGAGTTCGGTTACTGCTGTGGCCATTACTCATCATGTCTAGCTGTTGGCCATGGCATTGTGGAAACATATGAGTCTGCACCTTGTGATGTTCCATATGCTGTTGACCAGATTTCCTGTGGTCTAGACAGTGAACTGAGGGAAGATAGTTTTTGTTAATATCTATTCCTTAAACCACAGTATGCAAATATTGCTTATTAGAGTTTTGTTAGAGTTTGTCTCAAAAAACTTATTTTCAGAGTATTTGGGTTCAAGTTATCATTTAATTCGTTACAACAGTGAATATGTAGTGTGTGTTTACTGTCCAGACATATTTTGAAAAAGGAATTGATGAAGTGTAATACTTGTCACTTTATTGCCTTTAGTTTTTTATATAACAATCAATCAGCCCTGCCTGCTGTAGTTGAGTGGATTGAGCACCGGCCTGGGAACCAAAGAGTCTCTGGTTCGATTCCCAGTCAGGGCACATGCCTGGGTTGCGGGCCAGCTCCCCAGTAGGGGGAGTACAAGAGACAACCACACATGGATGTTTCCTCCTTCTGTATCTCCCACCCTTCTTCTTTCTCTAAAAATAAATAAATAAATACCTAAATACGTAAATATTAAAAAACAATCAATCACTTTAGAAGTGTAATTATTGCTCACATAATTCTGTTTGAAATATATATAATAATCAGATATGAGTAGATGTTTTTCAAAATATTGTAAAATCTGTTAATATTAAATGTGTACTATTTTCTTTTATTTAAAATCTTTCATCTATCTGTTTGTGTATTTACCTGTCTACCCATCTATCTTTTTTCACAGATTGTTGTAGTAGAAGAAAAACTAAGATATAAAAACCAAACGCTTATTTAAAACAGTCATGTTAGATCTTAATTATTTATTTTATAAAATGACATCTGTTTGTATATTTACCTATCTACCCATCTATTTTTTTTCACAGATTGTTGTAGTAGAAGAAAAACTAAGATATAAAACCAAATGCTTATTTAAAACAAACAGTCATGTTAGATCTTAATTATTTACTTTACAAAATAATTTAAGTCTCCTTGGTGCTTTTTACAAAAAATCAGTTTACTATAATTTCATTTAAGCAATTAGAAATTTCAGGAATTTCTTAGTTGTCTGAACCATAATACATTTGAAGATGCCATTAAAATTTTAGAGACAAAACAAAACTAATTAGTCTCTGTTCTCTGGGGATGTAAGGTTTACTTATACAGATAGACCGATTTTACACAAGTAGATATATTCAATCATTTTTTTAAATGCTTGGGTTTGTTCTGATTACCAGCACATTATATGAAGATACAATATGTATTTTTTTATAAAGAGATCATTATATTCTTCTTAGTCATGACTACTCTAAGTTATTGTTAAGAGTTTCTTCTTGTAAGAGAAGGTAGCAAAAATTCCTGTAAGACTGTCAGGGAATCTCCCCTGTCACCTCTTTTTGCCAGGGGATTCCAGAAAGAAACTTCCATTTAACTTTTAAGAGTGCACCTTTTTCCAATAAGTCAGTTCCTTGGAAGTTGTTATGAGACAGCATGGGAATAGGTGGAATCGTTTAGTGGGATCAAATCCAAGCCCAGACAGTTGTATTCAAGTCTCAGAGAGTGTTGCAAGCCTGGCACTGGAATAATGTAAAATGATAGAAATGGAACAGAGACTAAAGTCCTAGTATTGTTGGGTTTCCTAGTGACATTGTAACCTTAACATTTAGAATCAACATGTATTGATCAGCTTAGAGATGGGACCAGTTTCTCTCAAACACCCGACTCCAAAGACTGTAGCAGAGAATTCCCAAGGCTTGGTTTTATCTGTATGGAGTTTTACTTTTATTTTTCCATACTAGTCAAGTACTTAGTACAATTTAACCACAAAAAGATCTGGCCTAATCCACATAACCACACTATTTCAATTTGTTGTAACTTTTGAAGCTAAGAACAGTAGAACATATCCTTATATGTTCTGTTTAGAGCTGTAATATTTTGCCTTTGTGTTGTCAGTTTCCAGATTAGAATGTTTTCTGCCAAAGGCTTTGTGATGTATAACTACCCATCTTCTCACTCTCCCACGACTGCTACTTAATATGATTTCCTTTACATTGGGGAGCTGTGTGACAGCTATTACATTTGAGATCGGAAGGATGTGCTCTCAGTGTTATGAAAGTGTCTGAGGTTAGTAGTTTTATTTCTTCCCCTAACACTTCCTGTAAAGGAACTTGGGACCTGTGATTCCCTTTATTCCTGGCAGTGAGTCATCGTTATTTTAATTACTTACATGGCACAATTCAAGCTTTAGCAAGTTTTAATCTTCCCCACATCTACAGTGATATTGTTTATTCTATTGGCAATGTCTCTAAATATTCAATCATCTAGCTTGTGTGCTTTATTTTCTTGTTTCTGGAAAATTAAATCTAATTTTAGAATGTCTTCTTTCACTAATGTGAAGTAGTAAGACCTCTTTGATAATAAACTGATGGTTTGAAGATATAAATTCTAATATAAAATGTTTAAAATTACATGTTAACATCTGTAACATCAACATTGCAGCCACTAGAATTTACATGCAATGGGAATAAGTAAATAACCTCACATTAAGTACAATTACTCTTATAGTCTTTAGAATGCTGATACAATCATCATATTGAATTATCCTTAACTCTCCCACATTTGCATGCTTATTGGTTGTGGGGAAGATACCTTGTCTCTGTTGTGTATTAAATGCAATGATTTGCGAGGAGATTCATCTACATTGGGACTTGATTTACACTGAGATTCTGACCCTTGAGTCTCAGCCTGAATCAATGTAAGGAGATGACACCTTTGTAGGGTCTTGGGAAGTGGTGAAGATACTTTACATGTGGAAGAAATATAAACAGTACATGGACAGAGGCCAGACTTTGGTTGTCTTAAAATATGGCCCACACATTCTTTGGTACTCTTCCATCAAGAGGTAGGAGTATGCTTGAATTAGGGCAAGATGAGTGCTATAACCAAGGAAATCTAGCCAAGGACGCCATATAAACTTTTCAGGCCTTGTCATGAAATTCCCTGCCTCTTTTGCCTTATTCATTGACATGTTCTCTCTGGGAGACTTAAGCTTTCATGTATGAAGACTGGCTAACATGATGTGTCCATGCTGCGAGGAAGCCCAAGCAACTCGGAGCTGGTGACAGTGCAGGAACTTCGGCTGTGGCCTGGCATTTGCATTCCCCCAACTTGTTTTTGTCATCTACGTATACGAAAATGCCTACAGTAACTTACTCAGTGAAGCCGTCAGACATCATGAATCAGAGACGACAGCCATCTCCGCTGGTCCTCTAAATTCCTGGACCGCAGAATCCATTGATGTAATAAAACATTCCTCCTTTCATGCCACTAAGTTTGACTGATCTGTACTGTGGCAGTTGGCAACTGGAACACATACTCAGTGCAAATCAACATAATGAAGCTTAACATCCACTTAGCGATTTGGCTATAAAGCTACAATTTGGCATTTCAAGTATAATACCTATCGCTCGGAAAATTAAAAAAAACCCTTTTTCTCACCTACACTTAATATGTATATACTTCTAATTAAGCAGAGACATTAAGTTTTTATTTAATTATAAAAGATAGTTGTGTATTCTCTTTTAATAATAAATATTTAATTGGAGTTAATTTTATTTTTTATTTGGATGTCTCAGGAATCATTTACTTTTAAAAATCAAAGAATAGAAATGTCTCCAAGGTGTTTTATATTTAATTATTTTATAAGAAAGGAAGAGCTGAAATGAATAAACCTATTCTTTTCTGTTCTATCGGGTTTTTTAATCACACTTTGATTTCAACCCATATCTCTAACGTAAGTGACCATCAGATGGCATACACAAAAATGAAGAAATCTGAAGTGTTAAGTCCCAGAATACAAAGAAAATAAGATAAATGTGGGGGTTCTGGTATAAAAAAACAACATCAAAATCTTTATCAAAATTTATCAAGCATAGGCATATCATGGCTCTCCCAGAAGTTTTAGTCTCGCATACATGTGCACGTATTTGTTTTACCACTTGAGATTTTTAAAATATTTTTAAAGGCTTTATTTATTTATTTTTTGGACAGAGGGGAAGGGAGGGAGAAAGAGAGGGAGAGAACCATCAGTGTGTGGTTGCCTCTTGTGGGCTCCACGCCAGGGAACCTGGCCCACAGCCCAGGCATGTGCCCTGCCTGGGAACTGAACCAACGACCCTTCGGTTCGCAGGCCGAAGCCGAATCTACTGAGCCACACCAGCCAGGGCACCACTTGAGATTTGTAGTGTCCCTAAGGTCTTTTGAGATAATTAAAGCAATCCCAAGTAAAATTAAATATCAATAAATTTTGAAAGATATTAGCAGGTTATATAAATGTATCCTTGTATGAACATTTTAAAAAACATTTAAAAAAATTTACTGGACATAGAAATGTTTCATTATCAGTGACATTAATGTTTTCCTTGAGAAAATCTTCCCAGAGACACCTCACCCTGAGAGTACCCACATATCTGGAAAAAGAAACTGATTTAATTTTTATCTTCCTTTTGTTTCAGGTAACCACCTGAGACAACTCTTTTAAAAATGATCTTTAGATTTGACTTTTCGATTTGGTTGTTGACATTCATCTTTCAATATAAGAACTTCCGTGTTACTCATTAAAAAGACAGAACAGCCTTCAGGCAGCAGAGTATGGGTATTCAAAGCCTGCATTTGGAAATCATGCTCAGATGGAAGAAATGTTATTTATGCGGTATGAATTGCACAATGTTATCAAGCTTTCTTCAGAAACTGGGTGTTGGCATAAATAAAAAGTCAAATTCTTCTGGAATTATCCATTACAATAAGTCAATTGCAATTATTATAGATTGACTGCATTTCACTAAAGCCAAAACCATCCTCACAAATAACTATTTGTAACTCATAATGAGTAAATCTTAGCATCTATGTAAATTTCATATCAGTTTGTTGAAACATTGTGTTCTAAAAACCAGTATTTCTTTTTTTACTTTTATTCGCCTAAGCACAGTGCTACATTTGTCACTGAAGAATAAATTTTGAAGAATGTTTTAGTTGTGCCATGTTATATCAGCTCAACTTCAGTCCATATATATTGAATAAAATGTACCTACCTACATAATACACACATACATTAGTTTTCTTCTCCAAAATACACATCATACTAAGCTATCTTAAATACAAAGCAGCATTACATCTCTAAATGACAAATAATAGTAGCATAAGAAATAAACCTACAAATGAACATAGTATGTTTTCATATACAAATTTCCTAAATGTTTATGTTTTTGCAAGAAAACAGTATGTAACAGGGAAACAAAGTAGTCACCCCCTCCACACACATTTTAATCTTCCTTTCACACTGTGTAACACCAGAAACTTGGGAAAGTGCTCCAGCGTTCTGAGAGTTCTTTCCGCTCCCAAATCCTCCTGTCCTCTCTGAGGGCCGTCGTGAGGGTTTATGAAGGGCACAGGTGCGGGGTAACTCCTAAATGAATGCCAGCTTTCTTCTTATTTTCCTCTTGGAGCAAGATGAATGTCTTCATCATCCTTATACAACATAGTGTCTTGAAAACAGCAGACATAAAGTACATGGTTGTAAATTAAATTGACTTAGTATTCAACTTTTATGAAATATTGGTCAGATATTTTAAGTCATTCTCACTTATATTAAAAATAAGTCATAACTTTATAATAGAGAATTTTTAATATTTTAGCATTAGTGAATCAAATTTATTCTAAAACTTAAACATATGAATATGATTATTATATGTGATTTAGGATAATAAAACTTGTGTAAAAGTAAATACATGTGAAAAAGTAAATGAAGCATTATTTTGTATAAATTATTCTGCTGTTTATCATTATGTCATTAATACACATATGGTTCTTTGTAAAAAATTATTAACTTATTCAGTATTTATTTATAGACTTCTCATATAACACAAGGAATTTTGTATGCTTACAATTCCATTTACCTTCTTTCAACTTCCCAAATTTGAATAATTGTACAATTCTTGTTTACAATTTTTTTATTTATTCATTTATTCAAGTAAAATTTAGTGTGTGGTCATATTTAGTATGCAGCAGTTATTATTCCAGGGTTTAGGGACTCCATGGGAAGCACAGACTTTATGCCTGTGTGGAGCTTGAGTTTTGATGGAAAAGACAAATAAAAAGTAAGTGAAATAACTATGAAATGATATGACAGATGCATCTTGCCTTGACTTTACAGAGTATTGATGGTGCCATTTTGAAGAAATAGTTGAACAACAACAACAAAAGTGTAATATTTAAACTGAGATTTGCAGTTTGGGGAGGAAGAAGACAAGCAAAGATTGGTTTCGGAGCTAACCTGATGCAAGAGGTTGCAACTATAAAGCAACATCCCCAAGGTGGTACAAACATAACGATGTGAGGGAAAGAAGTCTGAGGTTCGAATCACACTATTAAAATTTTGTCATCGTCTTTCTGCTCTGGTCCCTACTTTTGTGTATGGCTGTGTGTAAGTATCCAACCAGCTGTCTTTTTGTGGCGACTCCCCGAACCTGCATAATTACAACTGCTCACCTTGTACACTCCAGTAGAATAAGGTTTCCCTTTTTTCTAATATCCTTAGTAAAATCACTAGCCCATTTGTCAACGGTCAGAATTGTTTCACGTGATTGACTAAGCCTGGAGTATAGGCTGATGCTTGGACCAGATGAAGGAATAAGCCCCCCCTTAACCGGGATGAGTAGGATAATTGACGCATTGTTACTGCAAAAGGGATGAATGGACACCAACCAATGAGTGGCCACTACAGAACTCTGAGAACGTGAAAGCGGACTTGTTGGTGGGCATCCCGGAATGCTAGTGTCTAGGAATGAGCTACAGGTTCAAAACAAATGGCAGTAACGGTGGTTATCAATAGACAGATTGTATTCAAGAAGGGAGAAAAGTTTAAGTCGAGTGGGAAATCGTGTAAAGCAAAGAAAATAGCATAGAACCTAGCCCTGTGGGACTTCAGAGGTTCAGCGGATGGTGAGACGCCAGCAGAGCAGCCTGGGGAGGAGCAGCTGCCCTGGGCAGCTGCGTGATCTGCAGAGGTAACAGGCTCCGCTCTTCTGTAGACGGTCTGGCCCCGCTTCCCGTCTCCTGTGCGAGTTCGCTCAGAGCTGAGTGCTCTTGGCGGGGTACAGCTGCGGAGGCTGCTTCTCGAAGCAATCCCTTCCTCCATCCCTTCCTCCGGCCTGCTGTGAGTTACACTCGTTCTATTCAGTCACTCCTCCGACCCAGTGCGAGGGCCACGTTCCAGAAAATCCTCCAAGTCAGCGAAATGCATTAATAGCACCCTTCCTTATTTTGACAATCCTGTTTTGGATTTACACATTTTAAAATAACTTTTTTTTCATTTCTACAGGATATTGGGAAGGAAGGAAGTAAATGCCTTTCTTCAATCTGCCACTTTTCACTAGCAGTCTAAACACTGCTTCCATAAAATTTTTTCAAAAACTTCTGTATATTAAAAAGGCAATACCGCTGTGTAAACAAAGTAATAATTTTCCCTTGGAAATCGAGATTGGGGATAAGTAATTGAGTAAAATTAACACTTAACGAATGTGTTTTCTTTATAATTTATTAAAAAGTTTAAAGCTTCTGAGGCAAGAACAGCTCATTCATTACTTTCCAGGCCAACTTTATTATAATCAACTGACTTAATGTAGCGTTCTGATATTCTTGGTTTTAATCAGAAATAGTACTGTTGCCTTTGTACCAAAATAGGAGAAAGTGGTTTTTAGAAATTTTATCTCTGAGAAAAGAATGCATGCGTACATCGATCATGTAACTGACTGGGTAGTTTGCTTTTGAGATTGTGGATAGACCACATCTCCCTAACTCAATTTTCTTTTAAAGCTTTAGAAAAAAACTTCAACATAGCTACAGCAGAAGTCAGAATGCCTGCTTCAAAAAATGTTGTTGTTAACAATTCGCTGTAACCCTGTGGCTAGACTGAGCTCTCTGACAAAGGGAGTTCATTTATGAAATCTCTTCATAGGATTCTTGCTAGTCAAAGCTTTATAAAAAATGAACTATATCACAGTAATAGACGCAGAATGGTTATTTAACTCATGTTCGCATGTCATTTAAGATAAAAATCCACTTTACAAACAACTCATGGGTTTCTAGTTGGAGTGTTTTGTTTATTAGGTATATTTGTTTATACTCAGTTGAAAAACTATTTTAGAATCTTGTATGAAACCAGTGTACATGGTTTACATTCATTTTAAAAATACATATTCTGTTTAATTCTTTTTATTTCCACTTCTTTTTTGGCACTGCCTAGAACCAGGTGATATTACACCATGAAAAATGAATTGGATACTGAGCTTTCCCAGCTGTGAAAAAGAAAATAAAATTCCAAACTTTTTAGACACTCTATATAAGAAAAACATTTTTTAGTGGCAGGTAAATATATACCATGGCTCTTAACTATCTCCAGGCAAGTAGTCTTATTTCAAATTGTTCTTAAAATAATTGTGACACTAATTAGAGTTTAGTGAGTCAAATGGGAATATCTTTTGACTTCATGGCTGGTTACATTTAAATACTTACCTTTTGGCAAAACAGGAAAATATCCTCTACAATAAAAATTGATAATATCCAGTATTAAGTTATGATAGTCCATATTCTGAGTAGAAATAGACCAATTATCATTGAATCTATTTATTCAATACTACTGTGTCATTGGCAAGTTCTGTCGCCTCTCTAAACCACAGTTTGGTCCTCTGTAAGTGTGAATAAACACATACCCACCTAATTATTGTGTGTGTTAAAGAATTTAACTTAATAACAGTTTGAAAGTGAGGTCATTGCATATGTTATAGCTGCTTCTAGTCTTGTTTTTATTCTTTTTCTACAAGAAAGAGACATGATTCAAAGTCAAACTATTTAACTCTTCGTGGAAATTCTTTTTGCTTTGAACTTTGCCAGGATTCCATATCCCAGTTTTCAGATACTGTATCTGGTAGCTGATGGGTGTAAAATTTTAGGGGACAAATAAGTAGATTTGGATGTAGCTGCATCATTCACGTCTTGTAAAAAGCGGAAGGAAATGACAGCTCGCAGGGTGAAGAGCTTCATGTGTCCTCTGTGTTGCAAAGGGAGGGGACGCTATGCCCCTCCCTTTCGGAGTTTACTCCTTCTGTGTGGAAGACGTGTCCTTCACTATCCCCTTGGGAATGAGCACCTGAAATACTTTTTTGGATCTACATATGTCTGAAATATCTTTATTTTGCTTTCATGCTGGTTGATAGTTTAGTTGGTATGTTAGTTCCTTATTGCTGTTGTAACAAATTATCACAAATTTAGTGGCTTAAAATAATAAAAATTTATTTAAATTGAGTGGGAGAGCTTTGCTTTGGAAAAGGCTCCTTTAAAAGTATTTCTCAGAAAGATGCCTGGACCTGCTTCTGTGACTTCCAGCAAGGCAAATGTGCCTAAGAGCTTCATTCAAGCTTAAGCCTATGTGGATGTACCATGAATTGCAGAATGGGACACCGAGCCCTGAAATGACATCATCAATTTAATCTTCAGCCTGTGTGGTCCAGTGAGCACCCTGATTATGTTTTTCCTACGAAGGATGAGGGAATCTTCTGGAACACCAATCTACTTGCTTTACTCATAAATCCGTTTATTGAATTGCTAGAACTATTTGCTGAAAATTCGCTCTGAAATCTATACATTAAATTTTGCTGTGTTGCATGGGGTTACTGATTTATGTTTTCCTCTCTCCCATTTCTTTAGCCTAGGGTAAATGAAAACATGAGGGAAAAAGAAAGTGTCCCAGGAGATGAGGGCATAGGTAGGGAGAGAAGGCTATAAACTTGGAGGCTTAAAAGAATGCAAATGTATTCTCATAAAATTCTGAAGGTCAGAAGTGTAAAACACATCAGCAGAGTTGCATTTCATCTAAAGGGTCTAGGAAAAAATCTGCTTTCTTACCTTTTCTAGCTTCTGGAACCTTCTGAAATTCTTGGCTACTGACCCTACCCTACATCTTCCATGCCAGCAACAAACATCTTTTAATCTTTCTCGTTCTCAGCTTACATCCCTCCATTGCCTATTTCTGACTCCCACACTCCTGCCTTCCTTTTATCAGGACTCTTGTAATTGTATTGCACCTGCCCAGCTAATCCGGAATACGTTGCACATCAAAAGATCTTCAACCTAACATCTCCAAAATCTCTTTTGCCATGCGAGGTCACACAGTCACAAGTTCCAGGGATTAGGACTGGGCATCTGGAGGGCCGTTATTTTGTCCACAGCCAACCCCCAAAGATTCATGTCCCTCTCACATGCCAAATACATTCATCCCATTTTAAGATCATCCAGAGTCTCAAGCCTTTACAGCATCCTTTCAAACCCAAATTCTCTCCTGAGTCTCATTATCACAAAAGGTGCAAATTTTATGATCTAATCATGTATGTATGAGTGAAGGTCTAAGTATAATCCATTCTGGGGCAATACTGTTCTCCATCTGTGGATTTGTAACCCTAGAAAACATCTTATCTGCTCCCAAAATACAAAGGCGAGCCAGGCATAGGATAACAGTTATCAATGTCCCAATTCAAAAAATGGGAGAAAATGAAAAGAAAAAAGGGCTCACCAGTCCTAAATAATAGCATTTGGTAAGTTGAATCCAAGTGGGCAAGCAATGTCAGATTCCAACGCCTGGAAATAATTCTCTGTGGTTCTGGCCCTGGCCCGCACTCACAGACTCATCTTTCCGAAGATGAAGAGAAGTCTGTGTTGCAGCTGAGTAGTTTTATCGGCTTGTTTCTTACCTATAGAATTCCGGGAGTCCACCAGCGTTCTTTCATCTTGTTCTCCCTCTGGCTCTTTCGGTCCATACTGGCAGTGTGACGGTTGCCATAACATTCTTAAGAACCCTGTAAATCACCCTCGTATGTTTCAGTGATTCACTCCATTAGCCAAAAGGCTCATTTGCATGTGTTTCTAGATAATTCCACCTCTATTTTTAGCTTCTGTTTAGATGGCTGGAGGGACCTAGTCACTTGCCTGATCTCTCAAAGAGCAATGTGTGCAATTGAGTACTATGATCCTTTGATCCTTTTAACGCTTTAGTAAAAGATTGTCCAGCCACTTCTGGCCAAGATGGAGGCGTGGGTAGACACACTGTGCTTCCTCGCACAACCAAAATAACAACAACAACAATTTAGAAACAAAATAACAACCAAAACTGACAGAAAATTGAACTCTAAGGAAGTCAGACAACCAAGGGGATAAAATAGACACATTGGTCCAGACAGGTAAGTGGGGTGGAGTTGGGCGACCAAGCAGAGGCCGGTTGAGGCACAAAAGGTGGAGGCACTGGGTGAGAAAAGCACCTCTGGCATACAGGCGGCAGCTGGCGACTGTGAAGCCGGACACAGTGCACAAGGCAGCTGACCGGGTGGTCCCACATTTGCGCACAGATAACTGGGGAGTGAGACAGACTGTGCAACCCAGGGCTCCAGTGCCAGGAACTAAAGCCTGAAAACACCAATTGAAAACACCTGTGGGGGCTGAGGAGCAGGGAGAGACTCCCAGCCTCACAGGAGAGTTCACTGGAGAGACCCACTGGGTCCTAGAATGTACACAAATCCACCCACCGGGAATCAGTGCCAGAAGGGCCCAGTTTGCTTAGGGGAACGGGAGGAGGGGTCTGGGATCCGACAGAGAGCAAAAGAAGCACCATTGACCCTTTTTGGATCCCACCCTCACATACAGCGTCATGACCCAGCAATTAGGTTGCCCCACCCTGGTGAACACCTAAGGCTCTGCCCCTCATATGTAACAGGTGCCACGAGACAAAAAAATGGCCCAAACAAAGGAATAGATCAGAGCTCCAGAACTAATACAACTAAGCGACCAAGAGATAGCCAGCCTATCAGATGCACAGTTCAAATCACTGGTGATCAAGAAGCTCACAAAATTGGTTGATTTTGGTCACAAATTAGATGAATAAATGAAGGTGACGCTAAGTGAAATGAAGGAAAATGCACAGGGAACCAATAGCGATGGGAAGAAAACTGG
>PVKM010024943.1:0-20229 GCA_004027735.1 Carollia perspicillata
CACTGAAGTTGCAAGAACTAGAAGCTGATCTGGGTGTTCCAAAAACTACCATGTCCAAGATTTTGATGCAAGATCTTGGCATGAAATGTGTCATGGCTTTCCACAGCTTCTGCTACCAGCGCAAAAGGAACATCTTGCTGCAGTTGTTAATGAATTGATTCAAACCACTACCTGTGAACCAGATTTCCTCAAGAAGGTTGTGACTGGACATGAATAGTGGGTCTACAGCTGTGATCTGGACAGAAAGGCTCAGCCCTGCCAATGGAAGTCGCCTGGTTCTCCACGCTGAAAGAAAGCATAGCAAAGTCACAGTAAGATCAAGACCACATTAATTGTGTTTTTTGATTGGGAAGGTGGTACCCATCCATAGTACGCTTCTCTAGGCCAAACAATTAGTGGAGAGTACTCCCCCAATGTTCTTTATTGGTCAAAGTGGCTGCAGCTACAGGCACCTGGTGACTGGCAGCTTTATCATAACAACGTGCCTGCTCATGCATCACGTTTCATGCAGTTTTTTGACTAAACATCAGATCACACAGGTGACTCAGCTGCCCTACATCCCAGATGTTGCTCCCTGCAACTTTTCCTGCCTTTTCCCAAAACTGAAATCACCTTTGAAAGGAAAGAGATTTCAGACCTTCAGTGAGATTCAGGAAAATACTACAGGGCAGCAGATAGCAATTCCAACAAAGGATTTTGCAGTGTTTTGAACAGTGAAAGAGATGGTGGGAGAACTGTGTGAGGTCCCAAGATGCCTACTTTGAAGGGGACTTGGGTGTCATTTTCCTATGTACAATGTTTCTTTTATCTTCTTCAATAAATGTCTCTTTGTCATAATACATGGCTGGATATGATCAGGACAAACCTGTATATTTGTATGTCATAAATATACAAAGAGAAATTGTTAACACATCCAAATTTATGGTCTCTTCCTCTGGCTGGTGCAGCTCAGTGGTTTGAGTGCTAGCCTGAGACCCTAAGGGTCACAGGTTCAATTGCCAGGTCAGAGCACATGCCTGGATTGTGGGCCAGGTCCCCAGTAGGGGGCGCTCAAGAGGCAACCATACATTGATGTTTGTCTCCCTCCCTTTCTCCTTTCCTTCCCTTCTGTCTAACAATAAATAAAAATCTTTGAAATAAATAAATAAATAGTCTCTATTGATGGTTTGCCACATCAATATCTTATGGAGAAGAGACAGATATCGTGTTTCACTGATATTTGCTACTATTTGGATGGAAAATGTAATTCTAAAAGAGATTATATTATCTATATAAAGCATGTCTTTTTTTTTTTTTTTTACTTACTCTAAATTATCTTTTGGCTACTGGAACTGAACACTGTAAAATATAAATTTTTTCAGCAAGATAATGCCAAGGTTTCTCATATGTGTTAGGTAAAGGCAAACAGTTTCAGGGGAAGTAGCAGACCTTTAACGGGGACACCAACAGCCCTTTTCTGTGGTGTTCAGATGGTCAGTTAGTACACATCTAGGAGAAAGCTTATAAGTCCTCGAACCAGTTGAACCAGATTTCCTCAAGAAGGTCTTCTCTTTGAAGGGGACTAAGGTGTCATTTTCCTACGTACAATGTTCCCTGTATGTTGTGTCTTCTTCCATAAATAGCTCTATTTTTCAGAGTGCATGGCTGGGTACTTTCTGGACAGATCGTGTGTGTGTGTGTGTGTGTGTGTGTGTGTGTGTGTGTGTGTGTTTATTTATATAGGGAATGAGACTTAAACCGAGAGAAACTAACACCTTTCAGATTCTATTTATCTAGTAGGCACAGGGAATCAAAGGTAAGTAGGACCAGGCCCTGAGATATTCAGTGACTATGTGTAAGACAGATAAATGAGTAGGGTAAGTGAATAGTGGTTGCTTCTGCTGTCGGGAGTTCAGTCCAGGCTGATGTGACGCCAGTATGATTTCTGAAAGGTGGGCCAGAGTCATTCGGCTAAAACAAGAAGTATGTCTGGATTGAAATGGTGAGTTAAAATTTCCAGTGGAATTTCCTTCCTCTTTCCCCAATAGCTAATTAATAGCAACTACACAAGAAAATGGAAATGATCCCCGTTAGTAAGTAAGAAAAGATATAAAGGATTAGTTAGTTGAGAATAGAGAAAGGAACAGCTCTAGTCATTTCCATACAGTGGAGCCTATACTGATAGACAAAACAATATTCAGTTCTTACCTATGCCCCCAATATGGTAAACGTGAAATCTGAGCAGTTATTTGTATTGTTTACTCCCCACACAGGAGAAGTAAGAAAAGCTTTAGGGAGAAAGAAATAAAACTGAGAAATAGAGAATGTGGGCAATGGAGATACTTCTAGAGTTACAGAATGGAATGATAAAATGATTTTGGCCCCCAAGTTATTCACCTACCCACTAAATAATTACAGGAATATCAGGACAAAACCTTAATGAAATCTCCAGAGAGAGAGCAGAACTAAGGAACCGGGACACTCCTTCCCCCAGGATTTTTCCTCTGCCATTCCCTCAGGCAACAGAAAATTGACAGAATGGGAAGAGGCTGCTCCTCAGTCACAACTTGAGGGTAGCCATGGGGGCATTCTCGGATACCTGAGTGAAGGATTAAACCTGAGCAAGATGAATCAAACAGCTTGACCACTCTGCACGCATTCTTCAGGAAGAAGTAAACTCCCCTGCGCATAATTGCTCAAGAATGAAACGTAGACAAAAGCATAACTCAACATAGGGAAGATAATTCTACATCCTTGCCTGCCAGGGACAAAGACCACTTAATTAGAACTTTATCTTAACATAAAGAGCAATTAGAGGAAATGATAAAGGAGCAGGTTGAGATAAAGAGGGGGATTTCAAAAAGAACAAATTGAGGGCCAAAACCGCACGACTGTACAATTATCTAGGAAGTTGAAAACACGCCGGAATTTAATCATATAGGAAAAGATTAAGATAATAATAGCATACCCGGGCGAAAGACACAATGGTCAGAGCACTTAGAGATACCGTCCAAGGTAAACACAATCGCTGCCCTGTGTGAGGGAATCAACGAATGGCATAGAGATCTGCTCGGATACAATGCCAGAGAATTTACAGGGTGTAAGGAAACAATGAATTTGCAGATGATAATGCCAAAATAAACAGAGATGTGCACCCTAATTAACCTATTAATGTTTTTAAATTAAAGACTAATTCCTCCAATACACATATTTAAAAAATGTGTGTGTGTAGTGGCGGTGAAATAGTAGAAAGATTTCAGCTTGATTAAACTTTCTGAACAACATATAATGAAAGCACATGTCAGAGGGCCTGGAAATTATGAAGCGACCTGTGGCTGCAGGGTAGTGGTGTGCGTGAGAGCATCTGTCACTCCGGACTGCCATGAAGCCCTTCCCTCTGCACACACGCCAGCTCCTCTAAGTGGGTCTGATCCATCCGTCCTTTGAGCAAGAGAGCAAGCGATTCTGTGCTGGGTTTGGACTTAGCCTACATAAGGGCTGTCCTTACTTTCTTCCCTCTTTGAGTCCACACTACCTTGTGGGTAGATAGTGTCCTTGAGGTACCAGAGAGGTGACTATAAAGCCATGTCAGATGTTCTGTCCTTGGCAGTGAGAATCACCTCAGAGAAGCCCCCAATTCCATGCAGTAGGGCCAAATGCTTCCGCCAGACTCTGTCTGTATGCCTGAGGCAGGGGATATTGAGAAAAAATATATATAATGTTTACTATTTCAAGTCACTAACTTTCGGAGGTTTTATACAAGAGCTGGTGCTTAGAAGAGTTTATGTATTCACAATGGGATTTTAAAATAAGAGAAATAAACAGAGATTTTCAAATATTTCTTTTTAAATAAAAGACTGCAGTACCTATTAATAACACTCGGTTAAATTGTTACTCAATCAAGATTGATTTAAGCATTTAGAAATGGAAAAACACTGATAAAAAAAAGATTAGTTATGAGCATTTAATTCCCTCAGAAATAGCAATGCTCCTAAAATGTATTTCTGATATAAACAGAATTTAAATTATGTGAGTTTGGACAATGTTAAAATAATAATGTAACTAAGCAAAATGATAATGAGGGTAGAGGCACACGGAGAATTACAGAGTTGCTGTTATCATCGTTTTTCTTGGTAGGGAGTCATGCCTTTCGAACGTTCTTAACCTCAGTGAGATTTGTCAGAAAGCAGTATTCCTTATTTAACAGAAACATTTATTTGAGTGTCAACAATTCTCACCTTTTCATTTTAGCAAATGTAAGGTCTAATATTCAAAATAGCATCTGTAGCATTTCCTGGAAGTTCTCCTTTCTTGACACTCGCGTACATCCGTTGAATAATGTCTATAGCTGTGCTGTCCAAAGCGGTAGAAGTAAAACACATCTGGCTATTTAAGTTCAAACTAATGAAAATAAATAAACTCATAAGTGCAGATGTTCACTTTTACTAGCCCCAACTCAAGTGTTCAATAGTCACATCACATATGGATGGCGGCTACTATGTTAGTAGTGCAAAAACAAAGCGAGGTTACTCGATGTTAACAGTATGCACTTCTACTGCACTTTGTCAGGTTATTTTACATTTTACTTTTGTATGTATATTTTCTAAATTGTCTGAATATTTTTGTTGACTTTGTGTCATATTTTTACACAAAGAGAATAAAGTAAAACCATTTTTATTTTAAAATAATGAGGAAAATAATACATTAACAAAGTTTAATTCTGGGTGGTACAGAAATGAAAGATTGTGATTTTTATTTTTTCTATTTTTAGCATTTGAAACATGTTTAATAACACGATGTGGAATAATAGCAACTCTCTATACTCTCTGCTTAATTATGCTGTCAACTCAGAACTATTTTTTTCATCTACTTTACTTTGCTTAGCATAAGATCTTAAGGCTCCATCCACATTGTTGTAAATGGCAGTGTTTCATTATTTCTTATGGCTGAGTAGTCTTCCACAAAAAATAAATAAGTGAAACAACCTCATAGACGCAGACAACAGTATGGTGGTGACCAGAGGGGTAGTGGGGTGGAGGGAGGTAGAAGAAGGTAAAGTGGAGTTGGAAGATTTTGGGTGGTAAACACACAATGCGATACACGGATACTGCACACTTACAAATCTTACTAACCAACAGCACCCCGAAAAACGGAATACAATTGGTTGAAAACTACTCTATAAATAAAACCTACTGAACACATAGAATGAAAATCGTTGCGAAAATATTCTTGTTAAGAGTAACAGCATGCAATACTTGAATATAAGGAAGATCATGCTGTCTGTGGGAACTTACAAGTTGTTTTGTACAAATGCCCACTTGAATATGACTAGACAGAATTAAGACTCAAGCGGTAGGCAAAAATTCTTCAGGAGTTCTATGAATTGCTAACATATCTGGATTTTATCTCAAGTGTGTGAAAGGAATGAGCGAAACATAATGACTAAACTCTTTTTATTGAGAGTTTGGGTGTGTGGCAGAGCCCAGAATACTTTATTGATTTATCCATTGTTCTAGAGAGCTCAATTCTACCTTAGTTTAACAATAGTATCACTTTAGAGATTAGCTTCACCAAATCAGCACATTTCCAAGGCAGCGCCCGGCCAGCACAGCACCTCCTCGGCAGCAGCAGCAACTGCAGCCGCAGCCATCGGAGACACAGCTCTGGGAGCGAGCACCAGGGATCTTGGTATCGAGCGCCCTCATGCCGCAAGAGCAGAAGGGCAGAAAATAGTGACTGCCATTTACTGAGAGGCCTGATTTGGGGGTACCATTGCAACACCGGTGAGGGGAGACCAGAAACGGGGTTAGTGGTATATGTTGAAGAGTGGCGGCCAGGCCTGTAAGAATTCGGGATGGCAAAGATAAATCAGTGCTTTCTCCACTTGTAGTGCGCCCATGCAATTTACCGCCAGGGTTATATACCGCAAAAAACGCACAAGCTAATAAAAGCATTTATAATTTAAAATTTAATTTTTTAAACAATATTGTGTCAAAATGGAGATGACAATGAGTTTTTTATTTAAACCATTACACATGAAAGAGTGTAGATTCTCTTGATTCTCTGCTCCAATAGCTTCCCTTGAGCGGCCCAAAGTTTCTCTGTGGATTTCAGACCCTGTTGGACTAGAGGAACAAAATAAGAAGCCATTTTATTTTGAGTAGCCTACATATTTCTTGTCTCTGACCCCTCCCTCTCCCCCCCGCACATGAACAGGATCTGCATTTTTCCAAGTGATGACTCTGGCCAAGTGGTGATACTGTCCAGTTGAGTGCGCCTTCACCTTGACACCTTCTCCTCACTGACTTTCTCTGTATGCGTAGATTCTCTCTGAAAGCAGCCTCTCTGCTGTTAAATGCTGCTCCCCCAATCATTTTTAATGATACTGATTTCTTGCATTCATTATTATTATTACTGTTACATGTTTTTACTTGTAAAGGACAGTGTTATTTAGTGAAGAGTAGAGTTTATGTGTAGTATTTTTGCCCATAATTTTTCTTATGCAAATATGTGTATTAACATTGTCAGCAGTATTATTTTTGAATACAAAATATGAGCTGCATCATTTTAGTGAGTTTGCATGTGTACTTCTGGTGCTGCTAGATTAAAAATCGCTGGTCATTAGGAGTGTGCTTACATCAAGCACATTATTTTAGTGTATGAGTAATAATGATATAATGATAATAACAATGACAACAACAACTATGGGCAAGGTAACTTTAAAGGAAGTGCAGTGTAGCAACTGTCAAATTCCCTTTACTAGCAATTAGGGAAAGAGAAAGAAGCCAAGGAAAGTTAGATTCAGAGTACTGAGAGAGACTGTTTTTAAAAAAAGTAATAATTTACAATGTAAGCATCATGAAATACTTTTAAATCTCTAATTAACCTACTGTCATGCACACTTACTTTAATGTAACGGATACAACAAAAAACACAATCTTTATATGTGTGTTACACTACAACCACATATGTGGCACTAGAACTGGGTACTTCTATAAGCTTGCTCTAGTTTTATAAAATGTTTTAAAGTATTTAGAACTAATATTGATTCTTGAAACTCAGCCAGTCTCTGAAAAGAATCTTGTTAAAAAATAGTGAATTGAAAAATAAGTATTTTTCTTCAACTTAATATCTGCTCCTGTAGTTCTGAATAAAAGAGCAGTGTTCAAGAGTGATTCAGAATTAAACATTTAAGATTCATTTATCTTACATTCTCTTTAATATTAGCAATAAATTCAACCTGGCCATGACTCCACATAAAATGCAACCAAGGGAAATCTTAAAATTTGTAACTGGGAAATATAGACATACTTTATATCTATTAGAAAATGGCAAATCTTCCATTTTAGTTTGCTTATGCTACCTTTAGCCTCAGTTGTGCATTAATGAAGAATAACTGTAGTGAATGTCGCCAAGTCCAGTCTCTGTGCTTCCCTATATGTGGCAATGTCGCTAAGTGTGAAGAACAGGGGACTGACTGCAGAATGACGGAGACATGCACTTGCTCTTCTGTCCTCCTCAGAGAGAGTGAGCAGTAAATTACGGATTTGTCCGAGCTGTGTGCAAACCCCACATCTGCTGCCACAGTGCCTCCTAACCTGAGATGAGATCTTTTATCTCCATCCGTTTCTCCCTTTTATTAAAGAAAATGGAAAATTGTGAAAGGATTTATATACATTCTCATCAAATTGCCACGAATCATTTAAATTGGAATACTTTTTACTGAACCCTAAGAGTCCATCAAGCAAAGAATGGAATGCATACGTTACTTAGAATTCTCTCAGCTTCTCTTATAGCTCAGAAGACAGATAGACTTCACCTTCATCAACTCTGCTCCGATGGTAGGCTTTGCTAAAAAAAGTACAAAACTGTGAGGCCACAGCTCTTTTCAAGTTCAGCAGGAGAGCCTAGGATGATTAATTAGCGATGTCGAAGGGTCCAGTAGGTTTGTGCATTTGGTAGCTTTGTAAACCATCCATCACGGCCGAGACATGATTTTTTACAGACAGCATATGATTTCTGTTGATATGACGAGTTCTAGTAAGACACAGTAAGGAAAAAAATGATCTAAAGCAGAAGGCTTATGTCCCAGGGACAATATGCTTCCTTCGTTTTTGATATGTTTGACTTCTAGTTGGACCTATTTACTTATTTCTAAAATTACTTCAAAATGCCTTTTGATAATACTGTTGTAAGACACGAATACTTTACATTAAAGTGCTATTTCAATTACATTACCCTAATGTTACATGTTCATTGTTTTATTACATATATCATATGTATACTGTATATTTACATTTAACATGAGACCTAAACTCAAATTGGATTTTTTTCCTACCTGAAAAATGTTCACTATTTCAGTGGGTGGTAGCATTTTTACTTTAGTTCTTTAAAATAATTTATCAAGCCATTATAGCCTTTTGATGAAAATCACTCTGTATTAAAATTAATAGGGATAAATCATTACTCTGAATTAGAATCGTGATGATGGTGAAAATAGCTACTATTGTAAGGATAAGTCAGATATTGACATTCACATGCTCTCATCTGTATCTGAATGCTGTTTATAATGTATTGTAATCAATGTCTTTTTCTTGTTTTTTAAATTATCAAAAACATGAAACTTGCTTTTACGTTTAGATACTTGTCAAGTTTCTTAACTTCATGATCAAGGGCATCAAATATATTCTGTATGTGAAAACCTGTGCGCAATGTCTCCAAGTTCATATAACAAAAACACATTTTATTTTTTATTTTTTTATTTTTTTAAATTTTAGTTGTTGTTCAAGTACACTTTTCTTTTACTCCCATCCAATTCTACCCCCCAGTGCTCCCCACCTCCCTCCCATTTCCATCTCCCTTAGTTTTTGTCCATGTGTCCTTTATATTTGTTCCTGTGACCCCTTCACCTTTTCCCCCAAAACACATTTTAAATCTCTTGTTTAAAAATATGGAAAACTGTACCAGTACTTAAAGTTTCCTTTTTCTTTTTCCTGTGTCACTTAGGATTGGCCTCTCTCTTTTGCTCTCTAAATGCAACTTATTAACAAACAACAAGTGTTTACCTCCTAAATATCTCTCCAATCCATTCCAGTACCTGTGTGCTAGTCCCAAGGCGACCACTCTTTCTTTCCTGGACTGTTGCAATAACCTCCAAAGAGGTCATCAATATTCCCCCTGGTGACTTTCCTAGTCCATTTTCCACAGTGAAGTCAGATTAATCATTCAAATGCATCAGATCTGATCCTGGCATACTTCCCTGCTGAAAATGGCATTTTTTGCTCTCCCTCATCCATTCCCGCACTTCCCCCTGGCTCGTTCCCCTCCAGCTGCCCTGCTCTTTATTTACACCCTCGTCCTCCTTCCTCTCAGCACAGTGGCTTTGCTCCCCGTGTCACCCCTGTCTGGAATGCGTTTCCATCTCTCTTTATCAAATTAAATTCTCAGGTCAGTCCTATGTTTCCCCAGGGAAGCGTTTTTGAACTTCAATGAATTGTCCCCTCACCCCACCATAAGCTTCCATGGAACTATGTTCTCTTTTCACTATTTTTCTGCAATAAAATGTTATATCCACATGTGCAAATATGTTATCATTGTGTGATCTACAGGACATAAGGGCTGGACTTATTCAGTACTCATTCATTATTGGATGCCCATCCAGAGAACAATCTAAGACAAAACTAATAAGTAACTATGTTCTGCACTGTAGATGTGTTACTTTATTTAATGCTCATGATAAGCCTATACATGGAGTATAGGTGTTATTATTGTCATTTTTAAAATGGGGAACTGGGGGCGAAAAGTAAGCAAGTAAATCATGGAGGCCACATATCTGTTGAATGGAAGAACTTAATTTTTGAACCAAAATTGTGCAGGACTCTGCTCTAGAAGCCAGCTAAGAAACGCCACGTGCTACCTTAAAGGGCAGATAGTGACTGGGTGTGGGTCATCACAAACCACGATGACACACCTGTGTGTTTCGACCCAGACATGCAAACGTTGAACTTTGAATAACCTATTCAATATAGAGTTCAAGTTCAACAATATAATATACAGACGCCAAATTCAATGAAATTCATTTGATGTTTTTTCTGGGATATAGGCAGACAGACGAAAGGAATGTAATGGCGTTTGCACGTGTTATGTCTAAAGCCGTGCAGCGTCTGTATGTACACTAAGATCGGCAAACAGGTATCTGACAGTTTTCTTTCAGAGTGAATAATATTCATATGTTTAAGAAAGGATTTTGAAGATGTTTCCTCAACATCTTATCCAGACAAACTTTTAACTTGGTAATCCGTTTGTTGATTAATGGAAGGTGATCAAGTTTTATTCTGTCAGGCCGTTACTTTAGAACATGGTATCTTTCTCCTCACGAATGGAGTCCACCTACCTTGTGGTAAGCACCTAAGTGTTTTGTATTTAAGTATGGAAATGCAGCAGTATCTGTAAGTTTGGTCTATTGGGAGAAACAGAAAAGATGACAACGTAATTTGATAATGTATAAAATAAAGAGTGGTGTGTAAAAGTCATAGAAAATTTCAGGACCAATAAGTGTTAACCGATTGAATATTGGAAAGAAGGATTATTTTTCTTCTTTTGTAAAATCACAGAATAGTTAAAGTTTTCATTCAGATCCCCTAAAAGTTGTTTGTTATGACTCTAGGGTGGGATGTTTCAGAGTTTGACAAGATGGTCATGGAGACAGTGAAAAAGGAAGCCAAACATGTTGGCATTGGCCAGACCATGAAGAAGCTTGACGTTAGGGACTGGTGACATTTTCCTGAATGTTAATGTAGCAGAAGAGTGGCATATTTATATTATCATTTAAGAACGTGTAGAAAGGGAATGAAGGGGGAATTTTTTTTCTAGTAGAAATAGCAGTTAGAAGGTTATTTTGGTAAATGAAAAAGTATGGATTCTGAACTAAGATTGTTGCATTAGAACTTAAAACAAGTGGAAGAGTAAAACTAGTATTTAAAAGAGTAATGAAGGAAAGGAGGAAGCAAAGACTAAACCGGGTCTCAAACTTTCACGATGGAAGGAATGGGGATGTGATATTTTCCTGTCTTCTGTCCCTTGGAAACGACCTTAGAATTTGTACATGTTACCACCTCTCTTTGCATAGAGGATTTAGGCTTTTTTTTTTTTGTAGCCTTGATTCCATTTAAAAATTTCAAAATAAGTAAAACATTAGAACATGAGGCATGTAACAGGCCCATTTTTAGGTAAGAATATTTAGGAATACAGTGACTTTGGAGAGTTCCGTGGCTAATAAGAGATGAATCCAGATCCATCACTCTCCGTGGGAATCAATCACTATCACTTGTTTGTTGTTCGAACGATGAAATGCATCAAACAATTAAGGAGACGATTTTATTCAGGCCATTACAGCCGGAGGCACTCTTGATATTAAATGTCACTTTGAAGAAAAGGAGGGAGGGCTGGATGTATGGAGCAGATAAACTGGGGAGGCACAGGGAGACGGAGGGAGTAATGAAGAATGAAGGGTGACAAGTCTTACTTGAAGGGCAGAGGCAGTTAATACAGAATTTGGGGGTAGGACGGTCCTTCGTGACAGCCATTTTCCAGAACATAAAAGGGTGGAGGAGGGGCTTCTTAAACACCACGGCTTCCCAGAAACATCAGGCTCAGGTGAAGTTCAACCCTGGCATCCATTACTCAATAAAATGATTTGTTGAAGTGATGAAACTATGGAGTTGAGATAATTTAGCAGTTCAATACTAAGTAGAGGGTAACATTTTTTAGTAAGTTCAATTAGAGTTCCTCTGTGCAACATAATGGATATTAGAGAGTTTATTCCAAAATCTCCATGTTTTATTTTCCTTCATCTCCAAAACTTGTTTCCTGCTATGTACTCAAGCAGTATTCCATATTTATATTCTCTGGGAACTTAAGGTCCCCAAGGCTCAAAACCTAACTTATTATCATCTTTTCTAAAATGTACTTATTCTTTATTCCAAATATCTACCAACATTCACACTAGAAATTTCAGAGTGACCAAAAACTCCTACCAATCTCTTGCCCCATGCAGAAAATCAGTATTGAAAATGTCATTAATTTTATAGCTTAAACTGTTCTATAATTTATTCTTTTGCCTATATCTCCACTGCAATTGCAACAGTTACTTATTTGAATAGTTGCTCTGTCTTACTCTTGTCTAAGTCCTGGAGCATCTTGTGGCACCAATTCTTTTCCCAGTTAGGTAGGTAAAAATAGAAAATATTTCTGACTTGTTAAGGAAAAAAGAAAGCAAGAATGCATGATCTTCTTTCTCATACTAGGATTTTGAGATTTAACCAATATACTACTATACATAAGCATGTATTTTTGCATAGATCAAAAAGACTTGTATGCCATGGCACTAAACAGTTTTCCTAGCCTCTTCTGCTTTCCGCTGATATCATTTTTTGGCCTTTAAACTGGCATCTGATACACACATGCATTTGCCTTCCACAGTATATCTCCCTATCCCGGCATCAAATGTCCCTCTTATGCATGTGGGGAATACCTATGTATCCTGCGGGATCCTCTTCTCAATCAATTTTCATTCATGTGCCTGGCTCTATTGGACTTCTGTGCTCACCTAGAATGAAATGCTCAGAGACCTTCTCACCTGAGACAATTTTTGCCTCCTAGTGTTTCTCTCAATGAACACTGCTGCCATAGGTCTGATGTGGATCCTAATTGGCTTTTGTCCTTTTTTCTTGTATTTATACAAGAAAACAGAATCATGTTGAGACCTTGATGGACTGATAACCTTCATAAGCACGGTCTACCTGGAGACCATTATTGATTTAGCAATGAATTTGATTATTGCTGGCTAGATTTGCACAACAGAAGTAAAAGAAGAAGAAAAAAATATGTCAATTTCTGGAATTAGGAATTCTTATTAGAAAGAGCCTCAATTTGGAGAGTATGAAACAAGTGACTAGTCCTCACTGAGGCTGTAAGTAACTTCAGAAAAATGTTGAGTTTTGCAACAGCTGGTGACTTTAGAAAAAAATTGATCCTTTAGCTTACATGATTAATGACGGAACTGAAGATGCAAAATGCTTAGCCAAGGTTACAAAAGGATAAAGTGAGGAAAAGGAGCCAGATATCCTAATTCCCAAAGTTTTTTTTTTCTTCAGTCTCAAGTAAACTTTTCAAGTGTTTCTTCCTGCGTCACACCCTCACGGCTAAACTTAGAGGTGTGAAATGCTTATGGTATTTTCAGCTACATTAACACTGAATAAACATTTTAACCAAATGCAATGTTTACTTGCAAAACTCTTTACATATTCTACCACATAGATGAATGTCAAATAAGTTATATAGGCACAAATGTTTAATTATTGATTTCATTGAAATTATAATCAGATTGTCTGGATATATGTCTGTTTGGTGGAAGAACTCATAAAATTTTCATGAAAATATTCATGCTGCCCTAACTAGAGTCTTTTCTACCTTCAAGTGTAATGCACAATCTACATTGCTAATTTGTTCACATAAGATTTTTGGAAAATAGCTATTCCCAAATGACCACTTTCTTTTTCAAATAAATTCTGTGAATATATATGAGATCTATCTGGAAAATGTACAACCATTGTTACTATAGTGAGCACAGTCTGTGCAACATTGTTGGAACCTAACAGCCAAGGTGAGTGTACTGGAATGCACTCGTGTGAACAATGACGACTTCACTCTGCTAGTCAGTGGGGGTGGAAGACCCCATTGAGTGAGCATGTGCACTGTGTGGCCATCGCATTCAAAACGACTGAACAAGTAGAACAACAAAGCTGCATCAGATTTTGTGTTAAATTGAAACATTCCTCTATGGAAATTACTAGGATGATTCAGAAGCAGCAGATGTAGGCAACCAGTGACTGGCAGCTTCATCACAACAAAGTACCCACTCATGTATCACATCTCGTGCAGAGTTTTTTGGTGAAACATCAAATCATCCAAGTGACTCTGACCTCCTACAGCCCAGATTTGGAGCCCTGGGAATTCTGGCTTTTCCCAAAACTAAAATCACCTTTGAAATGGAAGAGATTTCAGACCGTATGTGAGATTCAGGAAAATACAACAGAGCAGCTGATGGTGATGGGGAGAACTGTGTGAGTGAGAGCTACTTTGAAGGGGACTGAGGTGTCATTGTCCTACATACAATGTTTCTTGTATCTTGTATCTTCTTCAGTAAGTATCTCTATTTTTCATATTATATGGCTGGATACCTTCTAGAAAGACTTTGTATTTTTTATATCTATATTTATTTTTGAATTGCCCTTAGAAAAGTGATATTAGAAATTGATCAACTAGATGTTTCCATTGCTCTCTAAATTTCTTATTTGTTACAACATCTCTATATTTTATTTTAAAATATTTTATGTATTAAAATATTCCTTCTAATTTCTATTATTAGTGCCTTGTTCACAAAGACTTTACCATCTAAAGAAAACTTCATATTTTGCAAAAGTTTTTCCCAATGGCTTCTGAAAAAGTTTTTTTTTTTTTTTGTATTTAAAGTTATAGTGGAGTAGTATTAAATACCTCAAGGCTTCTTCTCTCAACATATGAAATTATAAACTAATTATAGGGGTTTTTCTATTTAAATATACCATCTTTATTTAATGTTGGCATATTTTTATACACTGAATTCTTACATAAAATTATTCCCATTTTTTAAATTTTATTTTCCATACATTTAGTTATCTATCCATTCTTCCTTTTTACCACTTTGTTTTAGGTTTTCCCTCTCCTTGTTATACTTTCTGTTCATCTCAAACTGAACGTGCCTGAAATCAAATTCAGTCACCTCCCTGCATATGCCCCATGCTTAGCAGAGCCTTCTACTCTCTCAACTAGATGGTGGCTTCCAGCACAGAGCCACAGTGTTCGATGAAAATTTGTAGCCTGCAAAGACAGACTCTTACAGACTTCATTCCTCACACACACATCTCTCCTTCACCTCCCAGACCTAACCTACTACCAGTTACCCTAAAAGGAGCCCTAAATTGTCTCCATTTCTCTTCTTCTCCACTGCATAGTCAAACGTCATCACTTACTGATTTACTACAATAGCCTCCTACCTGGGCCTCTGAGCATCTCATGACTTCCTCCAAACTAGCATCATTCAGTGATCTTTTCAAAATGCAAAGTTGAGCATCATTAATGCATTTTTAAAGTTCTACATTGCCTTCAGGATAAAGGCCAAACTAATTTACCAATAACTTTGAGGCCCCATGGGCTCTGTACCTTACTGAACTTGCAAGTTTCCTGGCCTATATCTAAGCTGTTTTCCACTCCTCTTGTATTTTGATTGAACCATATGATTGAGTTGTATCAAATAGAATGCAATTGCAAAGGATATACCACATTTGTTGGCTTAGAAAAATTTTCCTGTGAATGACTCTCCCTTCCCTGTCTCAGGCCATGAGGCCATGCCATTAAAGATGGGGGTACCAAAGATGGAAGGAGCCTGATCCTGTTAACCTAAAAATGAAAGGCAAAAGTGAGAAGAAAAAAAAGCACTTATTTGAGATAAAAAGGAAGCTTGAGGAAACAAGAATGTGAGTAGGAACTTCAATAGTGTCAGGGGTGAAGGCAAGTGTTTCCTTTATGAGAAAGAGAAGGAGAACAATTACATGAATAGAATGAATTCCCATTGGTGTTAATAACTCAAAGAAGGAATGTCTGTAGGTGCAAATAAACTGTTATTCCTTAGCTTTACACAGTAGTTTTAATTCTAGAAGATGTTAATTTTCAGTCTGGTAGTCAGAATGTCTGCTTTCCTGTTAGCTTTGCAAACAGTTATTTGAAATACGATGTGGCTGTGGCTGGTCCCCAGGCTAGTTTGCCTGCATTTGAGTAAGATGTGCATGGCCATTGCTCTGAGATGGCAGCTCCGACTCCAGTTTGAAGTGTCTCTGTTTATATTATTTTTCACAGTCCCTGAATTTTCTGTGTGGAAAGTTGCATGATGTACACCGGGCAAAGTTTTTTGTAAAACTATTGCCCATGATATTTGGGAAGGTAAACCTCGAGATAACTAAGCTGGCAGATCTAGTGAAGGTAATGAGGACTGACAGAAAGCAAGGAGGGTATATGGAATAGGTGTCTGAATACATGGAGGGACATTTTCCAGTTCTGCTGGAAAGTTTCACATAGAGAGGTTACGAGTATGTAGAAATGTAAGCAACATGCACACATTCAGTCATTAACTTTAATATAAGCAAAAGGACCTCCAAGAATGGAAATGCGATCTTCTTTTACTATGTGGCTCAGCTGTGAACAGAATTTACATAGTTATAATTATATAAGCAATGGGTATTTATTTGATTAGACATTGCAATGTAGCAATAGTCAAAATATGTAGGGAGGAGAACTGTGAGAGAGAGAGAGAGAGAAAGCATGAGAAAGATAGCAAGAGATCAACATAAACAACTCAACAAGAATAGCAGAAGAACTGGATAGCACATGTTTTAGAAATGTGAGAGCAAATAGTAGAATAAAGAACAAAAAATTGCTGGTAGTAATCAAGTAATAAAAATGATCAGGCAAGAGTAAAGTGAACATTTACTATTTGACTTTTTATACATAAAATATCTGTATCTATTTTCATACAAATATAATGGAATAAAACAGAATCAAATATGGCATTAGTACTAAATTAAAGTAATCAATAAACAGACCCACTCCTAGATTTAAAGGAATTTAGAACCCCTGAATTGATCATGCACACAAATGTACTGAAAAAAATTATTTCTTCATATTTTCCAAAAGTGTGATTTATAACATCTAAGTATGTGGCTTTAATGAAAAGGGGTTTTTGTGTGAAATTACTATATTCCCCTTCTCGAGAGTCACATCAATGCAGTTAGATGATTTTAGAGGTCCAAGAAGATAAAATCACTTCAATCTTGTTTGATCTGTTTTTTTTTCCCACCAACACAATTGTGCCTAGAACAGTTTTTCTTTAATTTAAAAATTATCTTGTCAAATAGCACTTTGGGATACTGTATTAGAAACCCTATTTTTTCCTGTTTGTTCCTCTTAAACCTACTACACAATATACTGCAATAATTTTACATATGCTGTATAAAAATCTAAGTCTCAAAGATAAAGAATTATTTAAGTTTCTATAAATCCATAATTTTATTGCATTTCTTATATTGCCTAGGGACAGAGATATAATAATGTTTATAAACAGGTCCTGCTGAAAATACTAATTTTATAAGCATTATTTCAATAGAACTTTATCTCACTAGTAATGGAGAACACATTTGGGGGCAGGAACACCCAATACAGTGTGGATAAGGAAGTTCCAGTCCAGACTAAATTGACAACAAAACCAGTGCCTCATTCGTGTCAAGGCTACTGAGGAAAGAAGAGGGTCAATGAGTTCATCTGTCAAAGCATTAACACCAAAGGAAGGTAAATAGTTATTACAGAAATGAGACCTGCATTCCAATAGATACCCCATCCTACATTTCAGAGTTGACATACGCAGTATCTAGCTTTTCCTGAAAACATGATACAAAGTTTGTGATGTACGTTAGGATCATTTTGCTTTTTATACTTTCATTTTAACAGTTTTATTGAGACAATAATTTAGATACCATACAGCACATCTATTTACAGTATACAGTACAGCCCTGGCTGGTGTGGCTCAGTGGATTGAGTGCCTGCCTGTGAACCGGTTCGATTCCCAGTCAGGGCACATGCCCAAGTTGCGGGCCAGGTCCCCAGTTGGGGCTGTGTGAGAAGCAACTGATCTATGTGTCTCTTGCACACAGATGCTTCTCTTCCTCCCTTGATCCCTTCCTTCTCTTCTCTCTAAAATAAATAAATAAAATCTTTAAAAGTATAAAGTATAGAGTACAATTTAAAAAAGTATATTCATTATCAACCCCAATAATTTAAGAACATTTTCCTCATTCCAAAATGAATCCCTGTCTATGTTAGCAGAAACCACGTTTTCATACACACTCCCAATCCCCAGCTCCAGGAACCCAATAATCTGCTTTCTGTCTCCATAAACATAGAGTTGCCTATTCTGGATTTTTCACATAAATGGAACCATAGCATATCTGGTTTTGTGGGGGGGCTTTTTTTCATTTAGCATAATACTTTCAAGGTTCATCCATTTTGTGGTCATTTTTCCTATTGTGCAGTTAATTCAAAAATTTCAGAAATGTTCAAGTGCAGTTGTTTTCTAACATTTTCATTATTTTTGTGGGAAGGAGAGGGCCTGCCTGAGAGAAATCTTTATTTTTATTCCCTCTGGATGTCAATCTTTTCATTTTGTTTTTGAAACAAAATATTTTTGCAACTTTAAAATATCATCTGTCTTGGGTATCCTTTCAAAGTAGTCTATCAACATGTAATATCACTCTCTTTTTAGTCTTTCAATTATATAAAAGCCAGTAAATAAGTAAATAAATAAATAAAAACAGAACCCCCCAAAATAGAAGACAGAGGTATGGCTCCCATAAAAAATATATATCTTAACAAAATAGCATGGACTCCAGTTCTAGGATATTTTTGAAACTGCTTATGGTCTTACAAACTGCAAAAGGAAACTGCTGTGGTCTCAGAAAATGAGCAGGATTTTGGACAGGTTCCCTATGGTTTCCTCTTAAAGCTCCGGGATTTTTTAAAGGTCAGCAACCAACTGGTTTGTCATTTGATACACAGGTGACTTGAAATAAATCAAAACAAAGAATAGAAAAATATTTTTAAATGAGAATTGTATAGTGGATGTCCAACAGAGAGGCCTTTGTAAATTTCAGATCCCTGAAAATATAAGGGGAGGACAATTTTTTTGAAAAATAACAGTAGGGCGCTCAGAGACAATCAAGTACAAAAATACAATTTGTAAAATATTACTCAAAAGATTGATGTAGTATTCATAATGTAGATCTTTATCTTATGAGCAATTATTCAGTACCTGGGGCATTGCTCAAAAAGGAGTATGGCCATATAACGGGCCTCCTGTGGCGGTATTTGAGGAGAAAACTCTGCAAGGACCAAGAAATGAAAGAACAGAGCTACTTTCACTTGGAATCTTGAAAAAAATTAATTTACTTCCTAGATTAAATTTAACCTTTTATTGTAGCTATGTCGGTATGGATGTGAAGATTTTAAGGGAACTTAGTTCACTGCTTTAATTGGAAATAACTTCACCAATGAGGAGGGTGAATGTATGCAGGAATATAAGTCATTCATTATTTTCAATTTAAAAAAATAAGAAATATGTTGAAGTCCTAACACCATGCTAGAGGTTGGGGTGGCAAATTTGAAATTTCTGTTTATATCACATAGGGTGCTGCAGTCAAAAAAACACTAATGCACCCTGGCTGGTGTGGCTCAGTGGATTGAGTGCCAGTTTGTGAACCAAAGGGTCTCTGGTTTGATTCCCAGTCAGGGAGCATGCCTTGGTTGCTAGGCCAGGTCCACAGTGTGGGGCGCACAAGAGGCAACCACACATTGATGTTTCTCTCCCTTTCTTTTTTCCTTCCCTTCCTCTCTCTCTAAAAATAAATAAATCTTAAAAATAAATAAATAAATAAATAAATAAATAAATAAATAAATAAATCTTAAAATCTTAAAAAATCTTTGCATGTTTGCAAAATAATTTTTTAAATAGAAGTATTGCAAATGCAGTACTCTAATTGTTGTCACACATTATGCACTTGGCTCCGGCTCCTGGGGACTCAGTGAAGAAGTGGCATCCACCGGGTTGCCTCCTCACGGCCCAGCTCAGCTGCTGCGGACTCATGCCTCAGGCTTCTTTTAAAAAAGCAACCCTTCTTTATTTTGTCTTCTTCTTCTCCTGCTGCCTTCTATTTTCCCAGCGTTATCATCTGTTCCAAAGATCCTTCCTTTCTCCTGAAGTGTTCAAAGTAGGACAGCCTCTGTTTTGTCATTGTTGCCCCCAGTGATGTTTCAAGCTTAATTTGCTCTAGAACCACTTGTTCAAGTCCCAAAAGAGATAAGACTCTAAAGTTAACATTATTTGATTGGATATATATGGATTTAGGAATACACACAATTACTGTATTTTCATTATAAGATCATTCTTAAAAGCTTAACGTTATAATTATGTATAATAATGCTATAATTATATATGCATTACTTTATTTTAAGTAGTGCTGGGTCCCTTGAGATAGTTTCTAATGGAAATCCTTCCCCGAAAGCGAAGCCTCCCTGGCTAAACAAACACAGTGTTCCTCTTTGTGAGGC
>PVKM010024944.1:0-20228 GCA_004027735.1 Carollia perspicillata
TGTTGTATGGGATGATGCTCCAGTCAACTGAGCCACCCGACCAGTGCGAAGCCTACTTCAGTCATTCATTCCCTCACTCATTGCTCACCCAAGGACATTCTTTTCATTGCCTTGAGAGAGAGAGAGAGAAAGAGAAACGTCGATGTGAGAAACACGATGGGCTGCCCCAACCGAGTGAGCTACACCTACCAGGGCCCCATATTATTTTGAACATTTTATTTTGGAAAATTAAAAACCTACAAAAAAGTTTCAAGAGTGACACAGTGAGCATCCATATACCTTTCCTCTGGATTCTCTGGTCATTACCATTTGCAAAGCCCACACTCTTAATCACTCTACCATTGATTAGGCATCCTGTGATCTTAGGATAGTAAACAACCTCTCTGTTTGACTTCATCTGTAAGTGGATAAAATATCGATATTGAAGATTTTTGAAACAAAGATTAACTGAGTGATGCATTTATTCTTTCAGCAAATGTTTATTGAGCCTCTTGCATCCTGGAATGATACAACGCATTGCTCTAAGCCAGGACAAAGCGAAAAGCAGTCTGTGCCCTCCCAGAGCTCTGAGTCAGACGTGGCGGGGCGCGGGCAGTGAAGGACACACCGGGCAGTCTCAGGTTGTCTGAGCACTGGGAAGGGGACCGTGCTTGCGGGCAGAGAGGCACTGGAAGGCATCCTGCAGAGAGTGACCTCTGGCCTGAGGTCTGACCCATGCAAGGGGGTGAGGAGCGGTCCAGCCTGCCTCGAATGAGTGCCAAATATCTCTTCATCCAACAAGAAAGGGACATGGTGATGTTTCCATTTGTGGAGATTATTTTAGGTAAAAATCTCACAAAGGACAGGATGGGCCAGTTGGGTTTTCAGGGTCTATTCTAGCTTTATATACCCATACAGCTCTTTATAAGGTGCTCAAACATGGATTTCTGAAAAGCAATCTTTAGAAAAGTGCCTAAATTCCTTGGCAATTATTTCCTTTAAGCATGCAAGTATTAATATGAATAAATTGTGTTATTAACTAATGGCAGTTGCTGTCCAAGAAGTGTGACTTGTATTTCTGGAGTCTTATCAACTTTTTGTTTCTAATATAGAAATTGGATGAAGACATGCATCAGAAAATTGCAAGGGAAATGAACCTCTCAGAAACTGCTTTTATCCGAAAACTGCACCCATCTGACAACTTTACACAAAGTAAATAAGCATTTTTTAAAACCATTCTTGAATGGTACCAGAAGCTGCTTTTCCAGCGGGGGAATGATATTTGAGGGTAATGCCCACTTGCTATTTGCATGCAGAGGGGCGGGAGAAGGGGGGATTTCGACTGGGTTTTCAGTTACTCTGGGGGAGGGGGCTGGTTAATTTGAATGATTCAGCCCCAGGTCTGGTACCCGGGAGCCCCAGCATGCAGGCTTCAGTTCACTCCTCCTTTCTTAACGTCGTGCTTCAGCAACTGGCTGACACTGACGACATACTTAGAAAAGAACAGGAAAATGAAAAGTTTGTGGCTCACTTGTATGAGAATGACTTTCGTCTCTCTTTGACTTGTCCTCCTCTGAAGGCTCCTGCTTCGGATTAAGGTGGTTTACACCAGCGAGTGAAGTCCCTCTCTGTGGCCATGCTACCCTGGCTTCTGCAGCTGTGCTGTTTCACAAAATAAGTAATGTGATTTTTTAAAAAAATGAACCTATCGCTTAGCAAGTAGCAGACATGTTTTAAAATTCTCACAGTCTCTCCAGCGAACCAAGTAATTGCTCTAAGACATTGCAGGACAACAGCATCCATTAGAGAAGGGGGCCTTCAGCTGAAGAATGTGAAGCCATCTGTGTGAAGAGTTAGAGTGGGAAGAGGAGCATTTCTGGCAGAGGCGGCAGCAAGTGCAAAGCCCTGCGGCCTCGTCTGTTTAACCTGAGGCCTGGCGCTTCCTGCGGGAGAGGGTGGTTGGCAGGAGATGACATTGGGGGTTAGGCCAAGGCACCTCTGTGGTGTAATCCATTACATGTTTATAAAAGATAATTTTGGTTTCAGTGGGTTAGGGGATTAGAATGAAGGCAAGCAAACATCATAAAATATTGTTTAGGAACTCAGTCTTGAAAAGCAGACTTGACTGAAGTTGGATTTGAAAACCCCGCATTGGTTGGTACGAGGTTGAGGTTGAGGTTTGTAATGATAGCTCTCAGATTCCCTTTGAGTGTTTTTAAGGTTCGATAAGATAAGATATGATATGAAAAACTGCTTTGTAAATAACAATCTAATACCAATTATAGTGAGAAAATTAAACTTTGGGTTCCAAAATGTAAATTTTATACTTAGTGAAAGTTAATAAGCAATGCTGAATTTCCTCACCTTTGAGATATGTTTAAATTTTACAGAAATACTGGGGGGGGAGGAATTATGTCACAAATCTTTGTTTCACCAAAAATGTTATGCACACGGAAGTTAGGTAAGTGGCTCGACTTGTGTTAGGAACATGGAGGGCGGGCGGGCATATCAGCCTTTATAGTCTGATCTTTAAATCAAAAGGTTATGTATAGCTTGGTTTACTTAAAGCAAATCTGATTTGCTCATGTCAGATTGTTGTTCATAATTTATATGTTCTGTTTATCATGACTTGGCATATCTTAGACTAGTAGAGCTTATAATTCCACAGTTATTGTAGGTTGACATAAAATTGCATTAGAAAATATAGCCTCCCCATGAGGTAGGCTTAATCATTACCCTTTGTTATTGGTAAAATCAGTATAGATTTAATTCTGACCTCTTTTTATTGATGAGGAAATTGAAATTGAAGGAGGTTAAATAATTTGCTCAAGGGTACAGCTAGGAGGCAGTAAAGAGCTGGGATTTGAAGCCTTGCAATGTGATGCCCAGTCTAATCAGCCATGTTCTTAGTTTTCAAGTTAGAATCCGGTGAGGGTTTTCCTCACTGTGGACCCCAGCAAACCAAACCTGGGCCCCTTGCACGAAAGGACAGCAGTGCCAGAGGATCTAAGACAACGGTGACTGAAATAGACATACAAACATATAACAATATAACAAAGTTTACTTTCGTATTTCTTGACTCATTTTCAAACAGTTTCTGATTGACAAAATAAGACTTTTTTTTTTTTGCCAGAAAATGTGAATAGCACTCTAACCTTTGTGACACTGAGTGGGGAACTAAAGGCCAGAAAAGCAGAGGATGGTGTCATCCTGGACTTGCCTCTTTATCCAGCCCAACCCCAGGTCAGCTCTTTCTAATTAATAAACTGTGTACAACTGGCAGGTTGCCTGTTTTCCAATAATTTTTGTCTTTTTTCCCCATCTAGGACTTCCATGAAGTAAAGGACTTGATAAAGGTTAGTGACAAGAATAAAAACTGAGTTCATGTTTTTGAACATTTGCTATTGTTTGAACACAAAGATGTGGTACCATTTGACTCCGATAGACAGGCCTGCTACCAGTACACAAAGATGTGTGTACTGTTCGACGTGTGTACTATTTGTGTGTATTGCTATTGTTTGAACACAAAGATGTGGTACCATTTGACTCCAATAGACAGGCCTGATACCAGTACACAAAGATGTGTGTACTATTCGTGTGTATTGCTATTGTTTGAGCACAGAGATGTGGTACCATTTGACTGTGATAGACAGGCCTGCTATCAGTACACAAAGATGTGTGTACTATTTGTGTGTATTGCTATTGTTTGAGCACAAAGATGTGGTACCATTTGACTCCAATAGACAGGCCTGATACCAGTATCAGTGTTCCAGTCTAAGCTGGGATGCACAGTGAACCGTGCACCTGAGGTTTGAATTTCAGTATTAAATCTATCTGGTGAAAAAGTTAACCAGTTTTCCCTGACTCTTCATTGTCAACATTAGCCCCCATGGCAGGAGCCGGGTGGGGGAGAACCGTTGGCAGCAGAATGGAAAATGTTCAGAGTTCTTTCTACCTTGTTTGTGGTAGAAAGAATGTGACCTGATCTCTCTAAGCCTCAGGCTCAGCATTGTGAAATGAGGACGACAACGGGTTATTTATCACGAGTGTTGTCATTTTGTGTTCCTAGAAACTGGCAATAAGATTCTCAGCTGAGAATTAAACTTTCAAGTCAACTAAGAATCCATGCAGAGAAGGGCTGGATGACCCTTTGGAGAGACTGGAAGGTCCCCGAGAGAAAGTGGGATCTGGCTGGTAGAGTCCCCGTTTCTAGAGAGGGACGCAGGTTCGCTGTGGTCACGGAGGCAGACAGCCCAGGAACCCGAGGTGGAGGGAGTCTTGCCCTCGGGACTTGGAGCATCTCAGTCCTTGACCTAAAGCCACCTAATACTTGCCAGACAATGCCTATGTCATCACCATTGTCATCTGCTCAGCTGGCAGCCTGTGGTAGTGCTTGGAGGGGCTTTTGTCCCCTCAAAATGTCCCTCGCCGTCTTACATGAAGGGCGAATACCTTTAGAAAACGTGGCCACGTTACTGACCGGCAATGTCCCAGCTAAGTGAAAAGAGCATGCTTGCCAAGCAGAGCAGCAGCATTAAGGTGAGTCCTTCGGTCCCCAAGTCCAGTCCAGCCAGCAGCCCCGAGTCCTCCCCGTGTGGGATGTTCTCATCACTGCCGCGGGAACTCCACGTGTTTTATTGAATCCCCACAACGACTCTAAGAGGCGGGCACCAGGGCTGCCTCCCGCAGAGGACAGTAGGCAGCGGTAACTCCGAGCACCGACTCCGGGGCTCCTGAGACCTGGGTTGACAGGTGTGTGCGTGTGTGAGTGACACCTTGGGCCGGAGTCTTCCTTCTGATCTGTGGGGAAAATACCCATCTGAAGGAACTGTGTGGAGGCACGTATTAACACTGGTGAATAATGCCATATTTGGCTCCCAGCGGGTGAGCTCAACTCCTTTAAAGGCCTCTTTAATCATCAGGAAAATGACCTTCCTTAGGCAACACCTTAAGCCCCGACACCGAACTAAAGCTTGGGGACTAGAGACCATGGGTGTGCCTGGCACACTGCAGATGTGCACGAGAGGTCGTTTACCACTCAGGGGACCAAGGACTCGACCAAGAGCACATCCCTGAAAAGTCTGATCTGTCTCCACAGACTGCCATAGGGGACACACTGGTCCAGGACATCCGCTATTCTCCAGATACCCGGAAGCTCCTTGTCCGGCTCAATGATACTTACGACAGGTGAATGAGATTTTTGGCTTTGTCAGCACTTTGGGGAGGGCCAAGCACCCAGATTTATAGCTCTGGCTTGGTCTGGCTGTGCTGTGTCCAGTCACACCATGATCTATGCAGCCAGAGAGTTTTGTTCTCAGGTGGAAAGATATTCCATTTGCTTTATCCTTTCCACACCCTGGCCTGCTTTACAGAGTCTATGTAGTGGGTGGACTGTGGAATGCGTTTGTCCTAATCCATCCCATTTATGAACAAGGTCGTTCCTGGAGAAACTGAAAGTGAACACACAGAATCTGCCGCAAATAGAGAACACAGGGAAGGTGAAAGGACTCATTGTCACCCTCAAAGGACAGCCTGGTGGGCAGACCCAAGCATTTGACTTCTACTCCAGATACTTTGCGCCATGGGTTGGTGTGGCGGAAGACCCTGTAACAGGTACTTTTCGACGTGGGTCCTGGGGAGGGTTCAACAGTGAGGAGTGGGAGGGTAACAAACCGTTGTTTAAGTGCCCTTCCTGTGACTTTCAGATTGCTCAGGCTTTCCGCTGCCTCTGCTTCCCTGCCTCCCCGCCCCATCCCTTCACTGACATCTCATGTGAAAAACGCAGAACAAGGAAGCAGTCTAGCAGAGTTAAACTTTAATGTCAAGACCGCCTGGTGTGCATCCTAGTTTCCTAGCTGTTGACCTTGGGTGAATGGCTTAACCTTCAAAAGTATACATTCTCACCTCTATAAAATATAAATAATACCCATAAGGTTATGTAAACCCAATGCAGGTTAAGTACTTATCACCGTGCTTGGCACATGGTATGTGCCCAATAACTATTAGCTGTTTTAATAATGACCACGAAACTGTCTCCCTGAGCGAACACTTCCAGACCTGCTATTTTTTAAATTCAGGGGCTGATGTCTTTTGTTCTTTCCAGTGACCATCCTACATGATCACTGACATCTAGATAAAATCGGTTTTGAAGGATGAACTCCTGGGCTGCAGGTGGGAAAGAGGGACAGGAATAGTGCCTCTTTTCCTCCCCTCTACCTTTCCCAGACCTGCCTCCAAAGTAGGTGGGGTGAGTTTGGGAACAGGGTTATTCAAGATCTTCTACCAGCCAGAAGCAGGGGTATGAGATTTAAGATGGGCGAGATCGCGAAGCCTCCTGCTTTCATCCCCTTCAGCAGAGCGGGCTGAGCCGCCCAAGTGGGCAGTGCTGCATGGATGGGATGGCGGCCAGGCAGAGGAGGCTGGGCAGAGACTTGCAGGCTCCTGTCCTGGTCAGATGGCAGGGGCTGGGGTGGTGTCAGGACTTTGACTTAGTTACTCTCTAAGGAACAAAGCATGTGAAATTCAAACTCAGTAAGCAAGCACTTTTAAAGACTCAGGAAAATGCCCAAATGACATCCAAACAGTCCAGTTCAACCCTTCCCCCATGGACAAGAAGTTCTGAGTAGATTTATACTTGCACAGCTGCTTTACAAAGATTTTAACTGGTGCAGAAGACAGTGTTTTTCCCCTGGAATTAGTGCTTTTCTAGAGAGGAAAGGTCTTTGGACAGCGATGACCAACCATCTCAGCTTGCTTGAAATTGAGGGTTTCCCAGCATACGGAGCCTCACAGTTAAAACCAGGATGGTCTCGGGCAAACTGGGGTGGCTGCTCACACCTTGTGGGCTTCCTGTAACATTTACTAAGTTTTCCTGAAGGAGGGGCCTTTTCCAACCCGAACTTTCCTCCCTCAAAGACTTTTCTGGCAGTTATTACTTTATAGTTTGTTCTTCATTTTACTATCTATTCTCTGATCTAAACCCAGGGTACAGTCAAGTGAAAAAATACCTCACTGAAAGAAGGTTCTTTGGCCACCAAAAGCCTGGGACTATGTGCTTGGTGGAAAATTTGGCTTTTTTTTTTGTCAGAGCTCCCACCTGTCTTTGTGTGAGCATCCTAGGAGGAAGCAGATCTTTTCCCTGGAAAGATCTAGAAAGACTCTTGTGAAGGACTTGATTTTCCTACCGTGGGCTGACAGTGAATTATAGACAGGAAAAGAATTAAAACCTGCAGTTCAATCCAGCCTTCAGAAAGTATAAAGCATAGCAAATGTATCATTTGGAGAAGCTTATCCATAAATTCTATGTCTTCCTTTCTATCTCCGTTCATAATTCCGCACACTGCTGTGGCCATGGCAACATAATGACTAAACCATCTAAGGTAATGACTAAACCATCTAAGGTTTAGTCAAACTGCGTAGCTGATTGTGACTGCTTATGAATGTACCACAAAGCCTCCACAGTTTCCTTTGTGACTGCATCATAATTTTTCATTTCTTTTAAGGGTCTGCACATACAGTTCTCAGCAGCTACTGGTCCCAGCAACTGGGGAAGAAAGACATGCATGGTAGGACAGCGCTTTTTCAGTAAAAAAAAAAAATTGCCTAATCTTTAGCTCATACTCCTTCTCATATGTACTCTCCACTTGAGGATATAGTAAAATGTTATGTATCACCCATGTGAAAATGAAAGGCTGTTAAATTACCTCACCCTGAACCCTCTATGCAAGAGAGCCTGTATCCCAAACATCTTCCACCGTTGCCCTCCCGACTCACAGACACACTTCTAGTACAGTGGCGCCCAATAAATGTTTGCTGAGTAAGACTAACTAGCTGTGTCACTTTGGCCCGGAGAAGTTTTATGTGACGTGACAAGTTTAGACTGGATGATCAGTTAGGTTCCCTACTGCTATTGCTAAGTCACAGGATTGAATCAAACAAAGTGCTTTTGGACCAAGTCCCCGGGTAATTAATATATAGCTCTGGGGAAGGAAAAATAGATCTCAGACATTTGAGGCTACACAGCCCTAATAATTAAAATGAGTCCTACCCTAAAGAGTAGAGGTCTTACTTAGTGGGAGGGCTAGGCCTCTGTGACACTAATTTGGGGACAGCAGGCTGGCTGTTCTTTCTTAGGTGAGACTAGTGACTCCCCAGAGCACTGAGCGCCAGGAAGGCTGAGGCCGTGCCCCTCGTTTGCCTGACACATGTGGTCGCCTGATGACCACAATGAGTGAGTGGACTCCCTTTGTCTTACTCAGACCTGGAAAGGTGGGGCCTTCTCAGAAGGGCCAGGACCATTCCTCCTGATCTTCTTCGACATCGAGTTCTTGCGTCTGTCTTTTCACATGTCCTTGCTTACTCCTGGACAGAGCTGGGCAGGAAACTACGGGTAGAGTGTGTCTGGGGCATTTCAGGAGGTGAGAGAGGAAGCCGCTCAGGGGCTCGAGGAAGGGAAGGCGTGGAGCTGTGTGTTTCGTGGACCCCGTTTATTTGTGGCCCCTCAGGCCTCAGGAGAACCCGCTGGGCTGGGCTGTGCAATGGACGGATAAAGGAGTTTATTCCTTCAACTGACCTGGGAGGATTCTGGAACTTGTAATAAGAGGTGTCTCACTATGTTCTTTTAAGTAAAAAGGGTGAAAACGATCTTAATTTATGATTCATTTTGTTTTCTTCAGCCTTTCAGTGTTCCTGCCGAGGAGGAGAGCTGGCGATTTCACTGCGTTCTGATGGACGGGTTGACATTAGGGGCGGCGCTACGGTTGTTTTAGAGGGCACGCTGACGGCCTAGAGACGGCTGTGCCGAGACGCAGCTATCCTCACTGACTTTTCGTAGAGAAACCTAAGGGGCTGCCTCTAGCAAGCTTGCATAGTAGTCTACTTAACCTCATGTTAGAAAATGAAGACATATTAATGGAGATGTAATAACACACCCTAATTAACTACTGAGGTTTGGGTCTACCTGTATTTGAAATGTAAGTAACTAGTAACAAAGAATAAGGTTGTTTTTTGTGACTACCAGTCACAGAATGAGGAACAAATTTATGAGGAATAAAATCAAACCATTTAAACTTAAGTGAATGTGATAGAATATTTTGCAGCCATTAAAAAGACCTGGTAACTATGTAGAAATATAGAAAAATATTTTATGATATAATAATAAGAAAGAAAATTATATTAGGCTATAAAATGTTAGCAATGTTATGCTGTCTATGAGAATATGAATTTACATGAACAAGGATGGGACAATAAAATAGACAGTGAAAACAGTTCATGTGTGAGGAATGTTTGGTAATAATTTTAATATATCTAAAAAATTACTTCCTTTATTGGAACATACTGTGTTCAATAAGTAAAAATCAGGACATATAACTAAGTAACCAAAAAACCCAGAAATTAAAAAAAAATGTGTATGTATTAGTGTGGTAATAAAATTAAAACACTAAAGGTAATTTAATATCTTTATCTGATATATAGCTTTAGAGTGGTAAATTAAAAGGGATTCTTCTCCCACCTTAATAAAGGGATTTTAACATAACTTTAAATTCTGTTAAATCTATAATATTGAATACCTATAACTGACTCTGGGTTGGGGACTGTTTCAAGTCATTAAGAGCATTTCTTGTGCTGATTGGGTGGCTCAGTTGTTTGGGGTGTCTTCCATGCACCAAAAGTTTGTGAGTTTGATCCCCAGTCAGGGTGCGTACAAGAGGCAACCGATTGATGTTTCTCTCTTACACTGATGTTTCTCTCTCTTTCCTTCCCACTGTCTTAAAAATCAATACATATATTCTTGGGTGAGGAGTTTTTTAAAAAGTGTTTCTTTAAGATGACCTCATTGATGGCGGTTCTTGGCTATCCCAAAAACTGCTAGCTGATCAGTTAGGGATTCTTATCCCAAGATTTTTCACCTTAATGCTACCATGTTTTCTATATTTATTTATTTTTGCTAAGGCACACGAGAGTGAATGCATTACAAAAGTGACCTTGTGTTTCCCTTAATTTGCAACAAAGAGAATAATTCACTGGCTTCAGTGCTTCAGCTCACTGGACGACTGGTGGCCCGCCACACACTGCTCGCAGGGCTCATCACAGCTCGTCTGTTGGTCCTGACACTGGGACGAGAATCACTGGGCGGGGGGGTCTCACCAAATGCAAGCTTTTCCCAGCTTAGAGCTGAATTGTATGAATAATTTTATACAAATGTGCAACTGCAAGGGTCTGGCTTTTCTCTCTTAAATGTATGCTAAATTCTTAATAGCTATTTTGGGGAAACAAATCCTTGAGATGACTCTAAATTCTTTTTTTGCATGGAAGTTGCTGTTTGAAGCATCTGGGTTGACTTTTCATACTGTTTTCAAACCTTATATTTACCTTTGTAAGTAAAATTTTTCCATTTAGCAATGGAGAGTTGAGTCAGAATAGCCAGGGCAACCGTAATATTTAATATGTTTTCTTGGTCAGCCTGCTGAAGACTGAGCAGCCACAGTGGCTGCAGCGCTCCAGAAGTGGCCTCCAGGGCAGCTGGAAGGACAGGCACACTCGAATAGATAAGCAAGAGGAAACGAAATGACATCTGCGGGTAGCAGGAGCAAAGCGCCTCTAGAATTAGCATATGAGTGAGTTTTCTGCTGATATGAGCAGGGCAGGTTTGAGGGTGCTTTAAAATCTGCGGCCCTGCTAGGTTTTTCCTTGCCTCTTCCGCTTCTGCCCACCTCCTGCCTATCCCATCTTACTAAGAGTGGGGGTAGGGTTTGAGGAGAGAGATTGTTGGAGATGTATCCCAGCACTCAAGTGGAAGGTTACCACTGATCGAAAACTGTGCTCCCAGCCAAGCTGGCCTCCCGTGGTGTATTGCGTTACATTGGATTATGCTAAAGTAGGAGATATCTACAAAGTCAGCGTGGTTTAATACAACAAACTTGTATTTGCACTCAGATTTTCTGTCTATCACAGGTCAAGAGGGGTTCCACTCATCATGATCCTGCAGGGGCCCAGGCTGGTTTTGCATTCTACCACCTCAGTGTGTGGCTTCCATGGTTGCTGCAGCAGGAGGAAGGCGTATATGAAAATCTCACTGTGTCTTGGCTCTGAAGTGAATGTGTCAATTCTGTTTACAGCCTATAGACCAAACCGGGTCACATCCTCCCATCTAATAGCAAGGGACCTGTGAAGTGTGGGGGAGTAAATATAGCCACCACACCCTGAGAAGATTTTTAGGCCCCTCAGATGATTCCCCCTTGGGTGGCATTATTTGGGTAAATTCATCACGGTCGAGGGGGTGTCCAGCCTTTTGGCGTCTCTGTGCCACACAGGAAGAAGAGTTGTCTTGGGCCACACATTAAATACATTGCGGCATGTAATCATAAAAAAAACCTCATAATGTTTTCAGTAAATTTACAATGTTGTGTTGGGCTGCATGCGACCCATGGGCCACAGGTTGGACACCCTTGTAGGGACTCAGAGACGCAGGCTCAAAAGCCTGTCGTGTCAATGAACCGAGAGTGAACTGATCTCTCAGGTGCAGATGCACAGTGACCTGGCACATAGAGACTGACAGTTAAAGCCAGATACCAATTCTCAATTTTACAATGAGAAAGGTAACCACGGAATGATTTAGATCAGAGCATTTTCTCCCCATTTGCATTTCTGTTTGGGAAACCAAATTATAGTCAGAAAGCTGTCTGGTAACTATGGAGCTAAAATAAGGAGTCAGCAAAATGGACCCAACTGGCAGACGTCATCAAGACATGATAAGCTTTCTCACTTGGATGGATCCCATCATCCTGCACTTAATTTGCTTAAATTTAACTCTATACGCTTGGGGCAGGGCCAAATGTGACTTTAGTGTTTAAATATATTTATTCTGGGAACAACCATGATCCCAACTTCAAGCCGACGGTTTTATCCAGCACTCAATAAAACAGTGACGGGTGCTGGCGGTGCTGGACTTGTGCGCTGGTATAACTGCACACTAGGTTTTACAGGTTATTTATAGGGTTTTCAAGGATAATTTTGACAACAATAAATTTTTGCCTTATACAGCATGGCAGCCTGACTCCAAAATGGCTCTCAACGATCCCTGCCTTCTGTTGTTCAGACCTTGTGCAGTCCCTTCCCACACTGCACCAGGGCTGGTCTGTGTGACCAACAGAATGTTCAGAAGGAATAGTATGTCATTTCCATTAAGTTATAAAAGACTGCATCTTATGTTTTGATCAACTTCTGTGTGTGTGTCTCTTTCTCTTTCTCTCACTTTCTTTTTCTCATCACTTGCTCTGTGGGAAGCCAGCTGCCCATTACAAGCAAGGAACTGGGGCCCCTGGGCAACAGCCACATGCATGAGCTTGGAAGCAGACCCTCTAGCTCACGGAGCCTCGGAGGCCTGGAGTTCCTCGGCCTCCTTGATGGCAGCCCTGGGAGGCCCTGTGCTGGAAGCACCCAGCTAAGCTGTGCAAGATTCCTGACCCACAGGAACTGAGAAAAATAAGTGTTTGTTGTTTTAAGTCACTAAGTTGTGAGGTAATTAGTTTTGCAGCAAGAGATAATATGCATGGGATCTTTTTATTTTTAATTTTATTGTGAACATTTCAAGCATACAGAAAAGTAGGGAGAACAATATAATGAGCTCCCACGAACCTACCAGATTCAACAATTTTCAACTCATGGTCAATTATTTATACCTCCACCCACTTTCCCTCCCTTCTGCATTGCTCTGAAGCAAATCCCAGACAGACATACTTTCGTTGCAAATGTTTCAGTATTTAGCTCTAAAACATAAGGGCTCCTTAAAAAAATAGTAACCTCAATACCAATATCACATCAGTGGAAGACAGACTTTTAAGGTAACCCCATGATTCTCACCCCCTCTAGAAGCTGAGGGCAGCCTCTACTTGAGAGCCAGCATGAAAATGAGGCCCTCAGTCCTACAATAGCAAGGAACTGAATACTGGCCATGACCCGAGTGAGCTTGGAAGCAGATCTTTCCCCTCAGCGGAGTGTTCCTATGAGATTGAGACCCCAGACCTGCCTAATACCTCCTTGTGGCCGTGCAGAGGACCCAGCCTGACCCACAGAAACTTAAAAATTAGAATACTATTGAATATCCAGTTAATAGCATATTTTCTTGATTGTCTTATACATTTTTTTACAGTATTTTTTAAGATACGGTGACTTTAGCCCGCACTTGTGTGAGACGTGAGCCCGCTGTATGTAACCTGCTCTCTCCCAGGTCCAGCCTGGCTGGGCCCTCCTGTCTTCCTAAGTAACCTTTCCCAGAGCCTCCACTGCTGACCAGCCCTGTCTTCTTCTGCGATCAGAATATAGTCAAGCCATTCCATTCCTTTTAAAAAAAATCCTGATCAGAAGATATGTTTATTGATTTTAGAGAGAGACCCACACATACACATCAATGTGAGACAGAAACATTGATGGTTTGCCTCCCCTGATATGTACCCCAAGTGGGGATTGAACCTGCAACTGTTTTGGTGTACGGCGGGGACGCTCCACCCAGGTGAGCCACCGGCCAGGGCAAGCTATTCCATTCCTTTAATGTTGTTAGACATTGACAAATACCCCTGAGGTAGGGGCCGGGGACAAAAGTCTTCACCCTGGTTGAGAACCACTGCTTTAAGTTGACCGTGTTTTTCACTTCTCTCTTTTTTTTTGTGGTGGTTGTTTTTGGTATGGTTAACTCTCAGAGTGTGGACTGCTTCTTTCCAAGTTCTGTTCAGGGTGGGAATCCCCCTTGCTGCCATTCCTATGTATTCTGCAAGTTAGGTGCCTGGCTGGGATCCGATTCATAGCCTGTGGGTCAGGCCCACTGTTTGTCAGTCTGACATGGTTGGTGCAATGTAATTTGCTGTCTCCTGTGCATAAGACACCCTGCTAGAAGCTGGACAGGTGGAGAACTGGGGAGCAGGCTAAAAAGACAATTGGAAAGGGAGCTTACAGAAGTCTCAAGGGACTGGGGAGACCAGGCTCATCCTTTTGTGAAAAGATAATGAGCACTTGCAACTGGTCAGTGATTAGGGCCTGCATATGGCACAGACACCGAGTAGTACGGCACAGTCAGGGGAGTATTGAAGGGCAGGGCTCAGGAAGGCAGGGGCATGAACGAAGATTCAGAGATGAATGCAGGTCTGGGTTTCGTCTAGAGTTTCTACATCCAGCAAGTATTTGTTAGGTTCTGTAGTGGCTGAGTGAGAAATGAAAGAAATTAATTGTTTAACAATCCAGTTGAAGAGAGAGCATGTAAACACAAGGGCAAATAAATAATGCTGAAAGATATTTTAAATTTTTTTAATTATACAATCTATGGAAAGGACTTGGGGGTCATCCCCACTATATGAGAAAGGGTAGAATTATGCTTCTCTAAATGTGGTCCCCAAACAGGCAGCATCCGGGCCACCTGGGTGGGAGCTTGTTAGTAAAGCAAATTCTCAGGCCTTATCCCAGCCTTACTGAATCAGAAGGTCTGGAGGTGGTGATCAGAAATCTGTTGTTAGTCCTGGTTGGTGTGGCTCAGTGGACGGAGTGCCAGCCTGTGAACTGAAGGGCCGCCGGTTTGATTCCCAGTCAGGGCACGTGCCTGGGTTGTGGGCCAGGTCCCAGTTGGGGACATGCAAGAGGCAACCTATTGATGACTCTTTCCCTCTCTTTCTCCCTCCCTTCCACTCTCTGTAAGAATAAATAAATAAAATCTTTAAAAAATATATGGCTTTTAATAAGCCCTCCAGGTGATTCTGGTGTGTGCCAAAGTTTGAGAATCACTGGTGGTCAGGACTCCAGACTTAGCCACTGTTTTCCTTTCACCCAAGCAACAATTGTCCACGCAGCTCAATAACTTTAAAATGTGCATTGTCTCAAAATCTCCCTGACATACCAAGATACTTGCTGCTTAGTGCAGTTTTAGAGGACCTGTTTTTTTTTTTAAGCTTCCAGTTCTGTTCAGCATAGAAAAATTAGCTGTGCTCAGGTGGGAGCTGTTTAGTAATGTGTTGGTAATAAACAGATTAGTTCATCAGCCATGATTTATTAATGATGAATTAATTATACCTGATTGTGCAGTTCTGCTAGCTAAATGGAGCTTTAAAGGAGTTATTTTATTAATCATCATGGTGCTAATTGCAGACACAGAAGGATCACTAATTAAACATGCCACCATATGCAGAACAAGTTGGGCTGCTGAGACCTGCAAGAATAAGAGGTACTGATGTTTAGGGGAGCTAAAGCAAACTTTATTTTATGCAATATTAGGGAGTTGGCTTGGCAATGTTAATCATTCACTTCAAATTTATGCTGTAATCTTTTCTCATGGGAATTGATCCCTATATCAAAAAGTATATAGTATTCTAGTGAGATTCTGTTAAGCGGAAGATTGACCAATCCTACTTTGTTTTACACACATGCAAACTGCTATACTGAGTCTTTGCTAAACAGAGACCACTGATTGATGGGGATGGGATTTGCAGCAGAGAGAGTCCGAGCCACACACCAGTCCTGCGTACCAGAGAGCTTCAGGTGAGTGGGAGGTTGTGAGCCCAGAGGCCAGGCACACCCTGTGTATTGAATCACAGTGAGCAGATTCACAGCTTTGTGCTATAGGAGCAGAAAAAGACCTGAGACCGGTAAGTCAAAGGGGTATCAGGTAAACTCAAAGATGGTCAAGTAACAGGAAAAATTGTTTTCAACTTTTAGCTCGAGATTAAAGCCAGTTCATGATGTTTTTGTAGTTATGAATATTTGTTTGGAGTTACGCAGCATCCAAGCACCATCCTCCCAGCTAGCACCTTGGACTGGGAAATTTTCATTGTGAGTAATCAAAGAGGTAGAGCCCAACTCCCACCACGAAACCGAAGCAGCCAGGTGCTGCCTCTCCCTCTCTGCAGACTAGGGGGCCACGCTGCTCAGGCTTCGCCAGATCGGAACTGATCTCCTGGGAACTTGGGTCCTGAACAAGGGAAGCAGTGCTGTGGAGGTGGCTGGGGGCCCTTGCAGTCGCTGCTCCAAGAGCTGAGCTAGGCTTCTGATAGTTGAGAAGCTGCTCAGAATAATGGATGAGGGACTGTATGGGTAGTTTTGGTTTATTAGGAAATACAGTCAAGTCTGTATGGTATGAGCATCTATGGTAAACATGTGATGATGAGGATGATGGTGATGACAGGTCGTCCTGATTTGGGGGGAGAGCCCCATCCTGCACATTCCCTAGCCTGTTCGTTGGATTAGGATTAAGCATGTGATACAACGCCGGCTAATGAGACATGAATAAGTTCTCACTCAGTTCAAGGGAGCCACGCAAGGAAAAGACCCTGGAGTGGGGTAAACGAGCTTTCGGCACGCGTAAGTTTACTTAACCCCCCAATTTTGGTATGACATCCCACCCTCATATGTGCTTGGTGCCCTCAACTCCAGCGATCTTCTGTTTTATATTCTCCAAAGAAAAAAAAACCTCTAACTTTTTCCAGAGCAGGGAGAGGGCACATGAAATTTGGGCACATATGTGTATTTTAACATATGTATACAATGTAGATCTACCATCTAGATATAGAGTATTTCCATCACCTCAGAAGTTTCTCTCATTCCCCTTCTCTGTAAAAAAACACAAAGAAAAATAACTTTTTATCCCTCACTCCATAAGAGAATCATTATTCTGTGACTTATATCACCATAAATTAGTTCCCTATTCTTTGGTTTTTATAAATGGAGTCATAGAATATATACTGTTTGGTGTTAGGTTTCATTCAGTAAACAATGTTTTGGGGTCTATACCGGCTGTTGTTTCTTTTTATTTCTATATAATATTCCACTGTATAATTATACTGCAATTTGTTATACCTTTTCCTGTTGATGATCGTGGGGGTGTAAAAATTCTTGTATGTCTTTTGGTAGACACAGACATTAATTTACCTTGGATAGCATACTTAGAAGTATAACTGCTAGGGTTAACTTTAACCTTTGTTTAACTTAGAGATACTGCTAAGTGGTTTTCCTGGACAGTTGAATGAGTCTACACTTGCACCCGTAATGTGCGAGAGTTCTTCTTGCTCTACATCCTCACTCTCCTTGATGCTGCATCTTTTAAGTTTTAGCCTTTCTGGGGCAGTGTGTAGTGATGTCTTAACTGTGGTTTTAAGTTGCACATCCCAGTGGGAACTGGTGATGAACCCCTCTTCAAAGGCTTTTGGACTTTTGGAGATCTTCTGTAAAAGTGTCTAAGTTTTTGTCCACTTTGTAATTGGGTTGTCATTTTTATTGATTTGTAAGAGTTCTGTATGTATTTTGGACACGAATCCTTTGTCAGATGTATGTATTGTGAATATGTTCTCAGTGTATGGCATGCTTATTCACTTCTCTTTTTAAAGTATATTTTATTGATTATACTATTACAGTAGTCTCAATTTATTTCCCCCCTGACCCCTCTGCCTGGTACCCTCCTTCCCTCAAGCAATCCCCATCTTAGTTCATGTCCCTGGGTCATGTATGTAAGTTCTTCGGCTTCTCCATTTCCTATACTATTCTTAACACCCCCCTGTCTATTTTGTACCTACCATTTATGCTTCTTAATCTCTGTACCTTTTCCTCCATTATCCCCCTTCCCCCTCTCCACTGATAACCCTCCATATGCTCTCCATTTCTATGATTCTGTTCCTGTTCTAGTTGTTTGCTTAGTTTTTTCTTTTTAGGTTCAGTTGTTGATAGTTGTGAGTTTGTTGTCATTTTGCTGTTCATAGTTTTCATCTTCTTTTCCTTAAATAAGTCTCCTTAATGTTTCATAGAATAAGGGCTTGGTGATGATGAACTCCTTTAGCTTTACCTTGTTTGGAAGCGCTTTATCTGCCCTTCCATTCTAAATCACAGCTTTGCTGGATAGAGTAATCTAGGTTGTAGGTCCTTGCTCCTCGTCACATTGAATATTTCCTGCCAGTCCCTTCTTGTCTGCAAAGTTTCTTTTGAGAAATCAGCTGATAGTCTTATAGAAACTTATAGAAACTCCTTTGTAGGTAACTCTTCTTTTCTCTTGCTGCATTTAAGATTCTCCCTTTATCTTTAACCTTTGGCATTTTAATAACGATGTGTCTTGGCATGGTCCTCTTTGGGTACAATTTGTATGGGACTCTGTGCTTTCTGGACTTGTATGTCTATTTCCTTTGCCAGATTAGGGACGTTCTCTTCCATTATTTTTTCAAGTAAGTTTTCAATTTCTTGCTCTTCCTCTTCTCCTTCTGGCATCCTATGATTTGGACATTGGCACTTTTGGAGATGTCCCAGATTCTTCTTATTCTCTTCTTGTTTTTTTGAATTCTTGTTTCTTTATTCTGTACTGGTTGGCTGTTTATTTCTTCCTTATATTCCAAATTGTTGACTTGAACCCTGGCTTACTTCCCTTTACTGTTGGCTCCTTGTGGATTTTTTCCTTATTTCACTTAGCATAGCCTTCATTTCTTTCTTTATGCATTTGCTGTACTCAGTGAGTTCTCCGAGCATCCTTATCACTAGTGTTTTGAACTCTGCATCCGGTAGTTCGGCTATCTACATTTCACTTAGTTCTTTTCTTGGAGTGTTGATGTTTTTTCATTTGGGCCATATAACTTTGTCTTCTCTATTTGGCAGCCTCCTTGTGTTGTTTTTGTGTATTAGGTAGCTTTGACTCCCTGTCTTGGTGCACCTGTTACATTGTAAGGAGAGGAGCCTTAGGTGTTCCCCAGGGCGGAGGAACCGCTTTGGGGCTTTGTGGTGCTATATGTGGAAGACGAGTCAGAGGGGGAACAATGCCACTTGCCCAGCACTCACCCTGTTTCCAGTCATTTCACCCACTTCCCATGTGACTGGTGCCTTCTAGCTGATGCCCTGGTGATGGTTGCCAGAGTGGGTGGGTTTGCATATGTTCTAGGACTGTGGGGACCCTAAAAATGAATTCACCTGAGAGACTGGCAGTTTCTTCTGCTGCCCCAACCCCCACTGAGTTTTTACAGCTGGGAGTTATGAGGCTTTATTATCCTGGCACTGGAACCCTGGGCTTTGTGCTCTGGCTTGGGGCTGGGATTGCTGGCTCCACAGGCATCCCCGCTATGTCCCTCCTAGTTTTTACCCATCACACATGAATATGGGACTGCCAATGATGCCGACTGCTGCCGCCACTGCCTCATCACACCCACCTCACCACTGCCACACCGCATCCTCTCTGCCCCGCCTCCCCATCTCTGCCCCTCCCACCCTCTGCAAGAATATTTCTTCTCTAAATCCTTGGTTGTCAGACTTCTAATACAGTCCAATTTTCCGGCAGTTCTGGTTGTTTTTTGTTTTGAGGTTAGTTGTGACCTTGTGCAAGGAGGTGAAGTGTATCTACCTATACCTCCATGTTGGCCAGAAGTCTCTCTCACTCTTAATGATGTCATTTATTGACAGAAATTAATTTTAATAAATCCCAACTTATCAATTTTATTTTCCATAGTCAGTATTTTATGTCCAGTTTAAGAAATCTTTGCCAGCTTTAAGAATATGAAGATTATCTCCTACATTTTCTCTTAGACAATTATTTTACATTTCATATATAGATTTATGATTCATCTCAAATGAAGTTTTATATATGGTGTGAGGTGAAGATAAAGGTTCATTCTTTTTCTAAAGTTTCCATACAGACTTCTTAGTTTCCTTTTTGACAGCACCCTCCCCAACCGTACACCTTTGATACCAACAGACCTCTTGGTCTTCAACTCTGGTGTCTGCTTCCTCTAACCAGTGAGAGAACAGGTCTCTGCTCTACTCCACGGCCCCGCAGTCTGGCCTAGAACATGCCCTTTGGGAGAAAGCTTGGGTGAATGTGCAGCCTCCCCTTTCTCAATGATCACAGCCCTTTCATTGGTCACTGCTCAGTGTCCACAATCTGTTTTGCACATTGTGTCCAGGTTTTAGGTTGTAAAAAATTGTTTTTTAACAGAAGGAGGTTAAGTTTGAGACCAGTTACTCTATGCTGGCCCAAATTTGGCATTCTATGAGCACTTCTTAGAACTTTCAACTGGTCCTGGCTTTTCAGCACCCACAACTTACCTTCACACCGCTAGCCACCCCTAACTTTCGGGACTAACTTGTGCCGCCAATTTCTAAGTCTTCTGAGGATTCAGTCACATAAATTAGATTGATCCTTTTTCCCTACTGCTACTGTAGAATTTGATCATCAGTTCAGCTAAGTCAATTACCACTTGATCATATGTTTTTAGCTTCTAAAACTGTACTGTTACTCCTTACTACTC